>CABHPQ010142161.1:2100-13236 GCA_902168405.1 Peromyscus aztecus | reverse complement strand
GAGAGAGAGAGAGAGAGAGAGAAAGAGAGAGAGGAAGAGAGGGAGGAAGAGAGAGAGGAAGAAAGAGAGGAAGAGAGAAAGAGGGAGGGAGAGAGAGAGAGAAAGAGAACTGAGGCTAGGGAGATAATGGCAGCCAGATCACATAGAGACTGGCTTGGCTTCACTGTACAAGATGGGCAGCCACTGAAGGCTCTTGAACTATGGAGACAAGAGCAGAGAAGGTGAACTGCGGTTGGAGTGAAAAGACTAACCTCCGACATCAGCATAGCAGCTCATCCCTCATCACCTGAGTGGGGACGGTACATATGGTCGTGAAATGTCCCTGACAGGCTCACGACTTTGAGCATTCATCTCTCTTTGCTTCCCGACACCAGACACAGTGTGACCAGTGACCTTGCACTCCTGATGCTACAGGCCCTGACTGTCTTCCTTCCCTGCTTCCCTGCTATGGTGGTTCGCACACTCAAACTGAGAGCCCAAACCAGCCCTTCCTTTCTAAGATTGCCATTGCTGGGTATTCACCACAGCGGCAAGAAGAGCAGCTATCCAGTTGATCATCTTCGGTGTTTGCCACAGTAAGGAAAAGCTGACACATCCATGTGGAAAATAACAGAGTAACAAAAAAAGAAGTTGATGGGCATTTGCAAGGAATAGGATCAGTTCTATCTGGAAAATATCTTCAGATATGAGCCTTGCAAGTCTGGATCCAGGGATGGTCAAGGGATATTTACTGAATTAATCACCATGTATATAACTTCTTCATTCAAGAATTGTAGCAGGTGGCATGGAAATATAAAGTGTTAAGACCCTATGTGACAAGGACAATTCACCTAAATATGTGAGAGATGATAGACGCTTCAGGAATAACAAAACAATTTAACTATTACTAACTTATTTTTATTTTTATATGCATTGGTGTTTGACCTGCATGTCTTTGTGAGGGAGTCAGATCCACTGGAACTTGAATTACAGACAGTTGTGAACTGCCATGTGGGTGCTGGGAATTGAACCCGGGTCCTCTGGATAAGCAGTCAGTGCTCTTATCCACTGAGCTATCTCTCCAGCCCCTTATTACTAACATTTTAATAGTGGGTGTAGTCTCCTAATCAGGTTAGATACAGGTTTTTCTATTATAACATAATACATTATGTTCCTAAACAAACAGACAAACAAACAAACAAACCGTATGCTCCATGAAAATGTTCAAAAAATTATAGGCTAACTGGGAAAGTAGGGTTGGGAGCAGATCATGCAAAATTTACACAAATTAGAGACTAGATTAACAACAAAGTCAATATTTGATTCCCGGGGAGACAGGCAGGCAGGCATCAGGTCTAGAGGTTGCTCAAGGGACATAAAATTCACAAAAGAAATTGTGGAACTGTGAGGCCAAGGGATGCTGAGGTCTGACCCAATTGAAGCATGCCCAGAGGATGTGCCACCTGCTGTAAGCAGACAGCTATGGAAAGCCCCAGAGAGCATCATTCAGGGAAGGGAGTCCAGGATGGACAGATTTTTAAATTCTCAAAATGGAACTGAGAAGGCCCTCGCCTAGGTGGTAGCAAGACCAAAGACCTTTTCCTTTCTTGTTAAAGGTAATTTGTACTCACACTCTCCTGGTTCATGGGAAAATATATGTGTAAACCAACAAAAAGTCATGTATGAGCTAAGGAAATGTCTGCCCTGTTAGGCATTCTTGCTCTGTTTCACCAGAGAGCTCTTTGTCATCATACTATCCAGTAGAAAGCCTTTACAAGAAACGGATGGATGCAGGTTCTCTACCTAGAAATCACAAATTAGCTAAACGATGTTATACAGAGAAAAATCATGTCATTTCACTTTGTCCACAAAATTCTTTAAAGAAGATAATTATTTGGAAAGTGCCTCTTTAGTTTTCTTTCAATAATACTGTTAAAGCCAAGGTCTTGAGTATGTTAAGCAGGTGACCTACTACTGAGCTCCCCAGAGGCAGGTGAAACTTTTATTTTACTGTTTATCAGTACGTATAGTATGATATCATTAATTTAGTGATATTATGCAAAAGTGATTGTTGGCTTACCTTCTTAACCTTGGCTTCCTTCAGTTTTTCCAGTGCTAATTTAATTTTATCAGCCTTTGCTAGGGCTTCTTCTTCTTCCTGTAAAGGGGCAAGACAGTCAACAGAGTCTCATAAATACCACTGGGTGGTAATTGCATGTTAGTGTTAGTGTCTAGTTAATTTATAGTAACAAAATTATCAAGTTTTATATCCTCCATTTTCAGAAAATAAATAAATGCCTATAACTGAAACAGTCAACTCAAAGGTACAGAAAGAAACAATAGTTTATAGCCTTGGGAATTTCATCCTAAAAGATGAAATTATGACCTCAACAACTGTGTCATACACTTAGAGCATGCTGTTCTGTGCTCAGCTCACAAAACAGAGGACTGTGGTAGTCTGAATGATCAATATCTCCTATAAACTCACGGACTTGAACTCTGGATCCCTAGCTGGTGGTGCTGTTTGGAACTATCAGGATGTGGAACCTTGCTGGAGGAAATACATCAGCGTGAGTGGGCTTTGAGTGAGCCTCATCCCACCTCCTATTTGCTTTTTGCTTTTATCATGTGAATAGAAATGTGATCAGTTAGCTTCCTGCTCTGGCAGCCTGCTGCTATGTCTCCCCTGATATGATGGACTTTCAGTATAAGCTAAAGCAAACTCTTTCCTTCTTAAGTTGCTTTGATTGTAGTATTTTATCACAGCAACAGAAAATGCACTGATACTGGGACCAACACACAGAATTCATTAAAGCATTCATCCTAAGGGAGTTGAGCATCTCATAAAATCATACACATTCTCTTGGATCATGATATCTATTTAGAGGGGGATTCATAGCTTTTATTAGAAACTTAAAAAGGTCCTTAACATCCTACTTTTTAATACTAAAGCCAAAAATTAACCTTATAAATAACAAACTGTCCAAAGTAAATCAAAACAAACAAACACTCCACTCCACTGATGAACACACATGAACAAGAGAAAAGAGTGTGAAGTATTCTTAGGAGCTCAAATTCCTTTGATAAGGTAAAATCCTGAGAATAGGATTATTAAGGCTTATTTACTTACTTTATTTATTTATTTATTTATTTATTTATTTATTTATTTATTTATTTATAATGATTTGGAAATGAAGTGTTCTGGTCACATCCCTATTGTTTGAAAGTAGAATTATCTCTTCTCATACCACTGGTTGTTGAAATATTTTTGAGTGCCAAAATGCTTTAAGAACAGGTGAAAGTGAGGAACTTCGTAAGTTTCCACCTGTTCATTCAACTTTGTATTTACTCTCAAGGAATTCATGACCCCCTGAAACCTTGAGGAACCCTATGCTAGGAGTGTCCACTCTGTCTTGGTCACCAGGCTAAAAATAATTTTTCCAGAGTAAACATGGTGAGGCAATGAGTGTGATAGAGTGTGGTTTAACATTTGATTTATATTTGAGAATGTAGGAATTCCGAGGGCCTCTAGGGTCATACAAATCATACTGACCGCCATCATTCAGCACAACCAGTATGGAAGCCACAGCGCACTGAGCTGGCTTCTCACTTGGAAATATTTTTAAGGAGCCCACTTAAGAGAAATTCTTCAAAGTGTTGTCTTTACCCCCTTTTTTTTGAGGGACATGTTGTAATTAACATGCCAAATAAGGACAATGTAAACTTTGCAGTTATTTTACAAAATTCAGAAATTTATAAATATCAAGCATTCACTACCTATTTTTATAATACCCTCCCCAGTGAAGACATTCCAAGGACACATAGTCTTTGTCCTACTGAACAGGGTTGCCAGAGGCAACAATCCAATTTAACACAACTTAAAACCTGTTATTTTCTATATTCTGGGCTAGGAACAGGGACAATGAAACATATAAGTCAGTTTCTTTCTTCATGAAAAATTAATAAAACATGTCCTCCAAAGTTTGAGTATTATTAAGGAATATACACATGAAAAATATTACTCTTAGTCAAACTATGATAAATATTATATTCGATCCTAATGTGTTCTTCACACACACCTGCTACAATTTAAATGTCCTCACCAAAACTGATGTTGAAGTTTAATTTCCCTTGTAAAGGATTAAAAGGTGGGACAAAGTGGTATCTTTACAAAGCAAGTGGGTCATGAGCAGAAAGCCCTCACTAGTTACTGAGAAGGTCCCAGAACCATGCTATAATACACCCCAAACTCCAGTGCTAAATAAACCTTTATCTTTTTTCCTACAGTACCCATCTGTGGTATTCAGTTATAACAATAGAAAACAGATGAAGACAACATTGCTCATGGAAGGCTCTCTGGATTTGCAAGAAACACACACTATCCTTTTTCATAGAACTTCAGGGTCTAGGCCTGCAAACTTATGGATGTAATTATTACTTCAAAGAAAGTCCAAGGTGACGGGCAGTAAGCAAATGGCAATGGTTCTGCCATCTTGGGCCCTACATACTTTGTTGTGGGATGTTTGTACATTGTGTGAAGATGTATTGCTGTGATTGGTGTAATAAAAAGCTGAATGGCCAATAGCCAGACAGGAGGTAGAGGAGGGACTTCTGGGCAGAGAGAGAACTCTGGGAAGAAGAAAGGCAGAGTTGTCAGCCAGATGCAGAGGAAGCAGGATGGGCAATATGGAGATGAGTTTACACCATGTGGCAGAATGTAGATTAATATCCATGGATTAATTTATAAGAGCTAGTCAAGAACAAGCCTAAGCTAAGGCTGAGCTTTCATAATTAATAATAAATCTCCGTGATATTATTTAGGAGCTAGCGATACAGAGAAAGACTCATTACAATACTTACTTTAGAGAGAGGTTCAGGAGGAGGTGGGGGCGGTGGAAGGTCTAACATGGGTTCTGCCGGTGGAGGTGGTAGAGCATCCTCATAGTGGCTAATACCAGCTGCAGCAGCACTTGCTCCATAACCAAGCGAGGCTGCACCCTGGCCATCTAATGCCCCCGAAAGTGCTGAGTGATGCTGATTCTGAGAGGACTCTTTCTGAGCCTGGATGGTTCTCTGCTCGGCTTCACTTATATCTGCTACCAAATCTGCCATGAGAGCATCTAAATCTTGGTCCTCCAGTGCATTTAAGGACTCTAAGAGGAAAAACAGCATTAATGTGGTTAAGAAAAGTAAAACCTAACTATTTGCATCTGGATAAAACAGAAAACAGTTATTTCTTAAGTGCAATATATACTTAGGTGGGAATCATTATTTAACTTGTTATGATACAATAAGAAAGGTTGAAAATATTTTGATCCAGTAGCACACACCCACATATTGGGACTCCTGAAATAATCACATTCAGTGCCTAATGTGAATAAGTTTTTAACAGGAAGAAGAAGGAAAACTTGCGCTGTACAGGGGAGTGTCTCACACTCCAGTCATAAAGAAAGGTTAGAGCCCGTGAGAAGATGCCTACATGGAGAACTCTTGAATATTCTGGCGCAAGAGCCTCAGGCTTTGGAACAGCAGAGGAGGAGGAGAGTGGAAATGGATGGAAGGGGGGTTCTCCCTAAGCATTTGGAAGGGAGAACACTGGTGATCAGCTGTTTCATCTACTTTTAGGGAGTACAGGTAAACAGCTGTAAGCCCTCCACCTGACCTCAGGGAACCTTGCATCCTTAAGTGCAGGACTGAGGAAGCGAAGGTGTTAAAGACTAAAATGACACCAAGTAGTGAGGGCTTTATGAAGACAGTAGGCTGGGTGAGCTTTTATAAGAAAGAATGGACAAGGCTTGTAGGGAGATGGGGGAGGAGGAGAGTTCATTAGGACTTTGTCCAAGTGTGAGATTACTGGAGAGGCCACATGCATGCTCAGCGAGTTGACGAGACTGCCTGGAACAGAGGGAGTGGTGTCAGTGGAGAGCAGCAGCAGAGTGCCCTGGACACCAGGCAGTCAACCGCATGATGATTCGGTGAAGAAGGGATGGACCCTGGGCAGCATGGCCCAGAATGAGGAAATGGGAGTGTCAGCAAATGAGCCTCTTTAGTAAAAAGCAGAAAGCGTTGCCAGACGTCACCAGTGCTGTGTAGCCCAGTACATCAGAATAACAGCTCTAGCACAGACTCATTCCAAGGTTTGGTCATCAAATGCTTGAAGCAGTTTTTTCCTTTGTAAACCATTTTTGCATAAAAATATTATGCTAAAATGTTTTCAGAGAAGTGGCTGAACAATCAAGGCCCATTCATAATTTCCTAACATGGTCAGTCACAAATGTTAATGTAAAATCTTTTAATATATATTATTATAAATTGTTATAACTATATTATATATAATTATAAACACCTTAGTGATAAAATCCCCATAATGATGCTTGTATTACTAATGTCCAAAGAAAAATTCATTTTACATTAGAATGTTCATTAATATCTTATTAATGTCAAAGAATCAAAATTGATATATATCAATATATAGAGCTTAAATGCATTACTATAAATAAGTTATATTAATCAATATAGAATTAGATAGTGAGGAATAGAGAATGAGAAATGGATTCCATTCTGAAGTCTGCCATTCTCTGAATGACTTTGGGTAAAATATTTTCCCCTCATTTTAACAACACTTTAACTGAGGGTAATAAAAATGTATTTTCAACAAATTTAAAATTATACACATCAGGAATCTGGTGGTGTCGTCCTCTCCCAAAGTCAGTCCATACATGAGCATCTTGTCTCCTTGGTGCTGTGCTGTGCTTAGAGACTTACGGGTTTCCTCGACTCTATCATCCTTGGTACGTTTTTGATACTAGGAACTAAGTGTTTAGAAAACAGAGTTGACTACAACAGCAGAAACACTGACTAGACTTGAGTTCTAGTGGAACTGTTGATAAAATGCTCATTTGTAGAGCCTCAAGAAGCAGAAGCAAGCAGATCTCTGAGAGTTCAAGGCCACCATGGTTTACATAGAAAGTTCCAGGCCAGTCGGGGCTACATAGTGAGACCCTGTCAACAAAACGAACAAAACTAGAAAATCCCAAACAAAACATGCCCTGGAGTCCATGTGTGCAAGGATCTGATAAGCATGGCTGCCATAATTCCACGAAAGTGGACTACTTTTTGGAAACTTCATGAACGCTGTTATCTTGGTGGACATTTCTGGCATAAAGTTTTTGTGGTGAATGGAAGAGTGAAGTAAAAAGTGAGGTAACAAGAGGTGCAGTATAATTGACCAAAACAATCACTGGTGCCTACAGGCTTATCAAGAAAACACTGCAAAGGACAGAAGCAGTGAAGCGAAGTGAGAAATGGAAATAGAAACCGGGTTCCAGTACGGGGCTTCTTTGCTACTTCCATGAGTTTGGGTTTGTACAGGGCTTTTTTGCTATCTTGAGTTTTACGCTCTGGTGGCCACTGAAAGCCTTTGGCTATTCTTTCTCAAGAGTTCCAGTGAAGCCACCCTTAGGGCGCAATGGTAGCATGTTGACTCCAAGAGCTCCAGTGAATTCTTACTAAGTTAGAAGTGATTATTTCAAGGTTTATTATCATTTCAGCAACATCAGATCTAACAGTTCTCTCTGCAGTAAATAGAAAAGAGGATCTTGCTATAAAGTAAAGCTTTGATCTCAGGGAGATTGAACATTTTCAAGCAGTAAATTATATACAAATATATATGTAAATTAAAATGTTATATTTAGAATGAAACATATTTTGAATCAGCTCCCATTTATATATTATCATTTGTTATTAAATACTTAGCTGTTATCCTTGAAGAGACATTTTTTTTAACTGACATTTTCCTGATGCCTTAGTAATAAGAAGAAACTTTTCTTTCTTTTTACAAAAGATGAGGTTATCCTGAGACTTTTCATAAACGGAAGATGGTCTTCCCTTTTATTATAGGTGAAAATATCTAATGGACTTTCTTAATTCAATGTAGACATAGTACAATACTGCCAACAGTCCAGGGCTTACACACTATTTACCACGATGTCCACATTTCCTTAGTTTCCTGGTCAGAGTATAGTTCCATGGAGACTTCAGTCATCATTATGGCTTCACATTGCTTAAGAAAACAAGTTTCTGTGCTTACCATTTAAATCCTTAAACCCCACACTGTAGTTAAACTCTTCTCGGGGTGGCTTGGGGTCTGGAGGGGGAAGAGTGTCCACCCCTAAACTCTGTGGAAACAGATCCCATAGTTTCTGTGAGTGATTCACAAAACCAACATTGCTGAAGTCCCAAACACTCATCATTTATACATTTCTCTCTCCAAATATACTCTTAAAGATCATGTTCTTACTTAAATGTTTTATGAGATTTTTTCTATTATAGTAAATTTCAGCTTAAAAAAACTATAAGAAATGTTTGGAAACAGACTGTTAATTGAGAATAATGAGAACAAAATAGTCAATTTTTCTTTTTTCTTTCCTTTATTCCCCCTTCTTTTCTTTTTTTGGGGTTGGTGGTGTTTCGAGTCAGAGTTTCTATGTGTAGCCCTTCTTGTCTTGGCTTTCCTGAGACTTGCTTTGTAGACCAGGCTGGCCTCAAATTCAGAGATCCACATGCCTCTGCCTCCCAAGTGCTGGGATTAAAGGAGGGCATTACTATCTCCTGGCAAAAATAGTTAATTTTTCTAAGCAACAGAGAAGCTTTGCTGTTAGGATAAAGAAACATTTTATGTGTGTGTGTGTGTGTGTATGTGTGTGTGTGTGTGTGTGTGTGTGTGTGTGTGTGTGTGTGTGTATTTTTTTCGAGACAAGGTTTTTCTGTGTAGTTTTTGGTGCCTGTCCTGGATCTCGCTCTGTAGACCAGGTTGGCCTCGAACTCACAGAGATCCGCCTGGCTCTGCCTCCTGAGTGCTGGGATTAAAGACATACACAACCACCGCCTGTTTTTTTGGTCCTATATATA
The DNA here is from genome assembly GCA_902168405.1 of Peromyscus aztecus. NCBI lineage: Eukaryota > Metazoa > Chordata > Mammalia > Rodentia > Cricetidae > Peromyscus > Peromyscus aztecus. The sequence goes on along the minus strand of CABHPQ010142161.1, from coordinate 4,347 downwards.
ATTGTATTTTTATTTATTCATTCATCTATCTATCTATCTATCTATCTATCTATCTATCTATTTATTTATTTATTTTTTTCGAGACAGGGTTTCTCTGTGTAATTTTGGTGCCTGTCCTGGGTCTCGATCTGTAGAATAGGCTGGCTTCGAACTCACAGAGATCCGCTTGGCTCTGCCTCCCGAGTGCTGGGATTAAAGGCATGTGCCACCGCTGCCTGGCCATAATTTTGTAAGTGAAAGAAATGTCTAGTCATCTGGAAAAGAAATTCTTCTGCAAAAAACTTTTAATTAATTTTTTATTAAGTAATTGTTTACTCTAAGAGAGTTAATGTTCTGACAGTTCCAATAGTGACTGATGAACAAGCTCCCCACCCCCAGGGCCTTTCTCTGCTAGCTGCTACTTTACAGTTGGACTGGACGCCCTGCCCACAGGTTTTGCTTTTGTTGATTTTTTGATATTATAATCTCATTATTTATCTTCTTGCCATGCAGAAATTAAAATGTCTTATCTTTTAAAATATTTCATTTTTATGTTTTCTATCTTCTGTGTGTTTGTCTTGCTTAGATGTGCCTTGTATTTTAAGATTATAAGCATTTTTTCTCTGTTTTCTCTCCTTTCATATGCTTAGATCTTTGATTCATGGAACTCATCAAATTATAAAGCATGAGCTAGAGCTCCAGCTCTTAGCAGGAGTGTTATCCCAACATCATTTACTGACATGTCTTTGTAGTTATTTAGAAGGCCACCTTTATCAGGGTATGTGGGGGAGGGGCGGAGAACACAAACAGAACAACATGCCACTCATTCAGCAATTTGGGAGAAATATAAATTGGGATTCTTCATACTATTGTTTCAACTTTTCTGTAAGCTTGATTTTTTTTTTCAGTATTACAATCACATTATTGCCTTTCAGTCCACTTTAGTTTTGGTTATTTTAGGAAACTGGGGATACCAAGGTTTATCCATCTCTTCTAATCACACACAGTGGGGTCAATCTGGTCTTGGTTGACTGTTTTTCTTGGATATGTAGCTTATAGCTGAGTGGCTTTCATGCTTCTTAGAGGGGACTGAGCTCTTACAGTTCATTCCAAATGTCATAATGGTCCTTTGAAATACAGTATTTACTTAAAAGACGACACCAAACCATCTTACTTAGAGCCACCGTCTCTCTTAGTCTCTACGAAGATAATTACTAGGGACGCTGCTCAGAGGTGGTTGTTGAAGGAGACATGGGAATGATAGAAACAGACATTGACATAGCTGTGCATGTGTGACCGTTGTATGAAACCATGCGGAGTGAGGGTGCAGAACCAATAAAAAGCTTGACTATTTTCTCCCAACACTATCACAGATACATCAGGGGCATGTGATGTCAATCTCTGACATTTTTCTAAAGGAAGCACTTTTGTATCAAATTCTGCACTCCCTGCCCCGCCCCCAATAGTTTACAGGTTAAAAAGAGGGTTTTTACCTGGGTCAAGAGATCCATTTCCCCCAGCAAAGTGCTGAACATCTGGTCTATGTCTTCATTTGATTCACCCATCTGAAACAGGAAGATACCCGGACATTAGTAGTCTCTGAAAGCTTATCGGGGACAATTGCTGCATTTTCATTCTTTCCTCTTTTATTGATCAGGCATCCATGAAAAGAACTACGTGGGGAAGAAGGTTCTGCTCACCCTGAAATTCCATGTCTGGCTGTCACCCAATTTGATTTCCGAGGTTGAGCTAAATCGTGGGACCTGCTGTAGAGCAAAACCTGAACTTGTTTTTCCAAATAAAGTGGCACTGTTCTGAGCGTCACCTTGCCATAGGATTCCTTATTAGAAAGAGAGAAAGCCTCAAGCTACTCTTGATAGCTACTTTTGATTATTGACTTGTTTGGGTTGAGAAACACCAAGAAGATTGTCTGTGATGATGTTTCTAGAGAAGAATGGATCAATTCCATGATTGATTTATAGTAAGATAACACTTTTGTACAGAGTGAAGAAACTGGACTAAAGTTTCTGAAATAAGAAGTCAAAATAATATTTTCCCTCCTTTTGAATTTTTTTGTTACATACTTGGTCACAGCAAGGAGAGAGCTATGAAGATGCCACACTATTGTGTTAGAGGGAGGTAGGCTTTTACCTCCACTTAAAAACACACTTAATATGTGACTGCATTTTAAAGTGTCTGTGATTAAATGTATTTATTGAATGGTCCCCTGCTTCATAAAGATATCTGTGAAATAACAACAGCTTTGGG
>CABHPQ010142159.1:0-17948 GCA_902168405.1 Peromyscus aztecus | reverse complement strand
TTAAGAGCCATGTCTCTGTATCTAGAAAATATTGTAGGTGCCCCAGCCACTGTTTATAGCTTCAGAAAGTTGCCAATGTGACTGTCTACAACAAGCATGTCAGCTCCAATGTCTTGATTATGCAGGTATCTAGCAGTGGGGCTTGTGCAATGAGTAATATTAGTGCCTCTGAACTCCCTTGAGATACATTTAGAATACTGAATTCTGTCACCTTGAAATACTTTTTCCACATCACCTGAACTTCCTCTGCATGGATCTGAGGGAGTTGGCATTTTATTCATAACTAATCCATATGGGCAATAATGATCCCATTACTCTTCAAGATGAAAAAGGAAGCTACGACCACATATAAGTTAAAAACTTGTTCATTGACAAGTTTAAATGCTTAGGCCTGAATGAGATCAGCTCATTTAATCCTAGAAAGATAAATTACTGTTTAGATTACTTGCTTCTTAAAAAAAGGAAAGATCTCCTTTCCTCCAACTTAGCTTGTTTTTCTCTCTATAAATAGAAGCAACCCCAGTAGCTGCAGAAAAAGATGGCTGGCCCTGAAAGTCCCATCTAGGTGTCAATACTAAGGGCACTGAAAAGGCATTTTCATACGAATATTTGTTATCAGCAAATGGCACATGATTGCCTCTGAAATGAAACATATAGTTAGTACACCCCAAGCCTCTGTTGACAGCTTCATGACTGCTGCACTCAATATGGAGACTACTCAAACGATGTTAGGGAGAAAAGTAATTTGTTAACAAAAATTATACTCACCAAATCCAGCTTTGGTAAAATTTCTCACTGTAGTAAAAAAGTTATATCTGTCAATCACATGAACTTCTTCGTAGAACCAGTGAGAGAAATCAGATATCGCGACTCCAAGCCGTTCCCTCTCCAAAGTCATGTTTCCTCTTTAATTTATAAAATGTTGGAAATGTGCTCTTGCTCAAGCAGAGAATGATTCAAAACTTAATGAGGGACAATCATAATATGTAACAATGGCATGAAATGCCAATTAAATTAGTGGCATTAGTATAAATGGCAGATAAATGACAAGGAAGTACTTCAGGAGACTCAAACAGCACTGCTAACTCTGTGAGACTGGAAAAGGTGCTATTTTTGTAAAGGAGAGGAAATTGTATAGCCAGAAAGCCCTTCAGTCGGGAATCAGTGGGAGATCAAAAGCATCACTCATGCCTGCTCCTGAGAGTCATGTTCCTACTCAATCAGCTTTGGAAGGAGTTAGATATGCTTGACTCTACAGTCACCTTAGAAGTAAGTAGGATGGGATCAGAACAACTTGGTAAGCACAGCAGCAGGTGCAGGGCATTAATCTGTTTGCTGTGGTTATACGTAATAAAAATCTAAATTTTACCTACCATAAAAATAACTGCCACCAGGGGTTTAATGGATCTGAGGTCCATGACAATGATCAGACATTCTGCAAGAAAAACTAAAACAATACTACTTTCTGTCAATTAGTTGTAAATAATTCCCGGTGCTTCAGAAAGCTCCTTGTTAGAAGCTGTTGGTTTGTTCATTTCTATGCTTGGGATAGACACCAGGGCAGTGTGTGTGTGTGTGTGTGTGTGTGTGTGTGTGTGTGTGTGTGTGTGTATTATACAACCACTCTCTCTGTGTTAAACAGTGACTTATTCTTTTCTGATCCACTTTTTCCACTTTCATAAGGAATAGGAAGCAAGAGGCTGGAGAAAGATCTCAGTGGTTAAAAGCACTAGAGGACACAGGCTTGGTTCACAGCACTTCCATTGGGTGGCTCTCAAGCACCAGTATATTCCTCTCCAAGACATTTAACACTCCCTTGTGGCCTCTGTAGGAACCTGCACACATATCACACACACACACACACACACACACACACACACACACTAAATACAAATAAATCTTCCAAAAGAGAATCCAAACCAAATATGATTTGTCTCTAGGATTTTGTGAAACAATGAAGATGAAAATATTTTAAAACTATAGTGCTATCAAAATATCATGTATTTCTATTGCATTGTATAGAGGAAAATGATTCAAAGCTAATTAATATGTAGCATCATGAACTCTTCATGAAAAGTTGGGGTATAGAATCATGCATTTTAAGAAAACCCAGCCTCACTCATTGGTCAACATAGCTTGGTTTACAGTACTGCCCAGTAGGGCACAGATGCTGTGATTCCTATACTGTGGTTTCCCACACATCTTTCAATGGGCTGAGGCACTCTGAAAAATGAATAGAGGGCCAGATGGAGAACTGCTGAGTTGAGATACTGTCTGATTTTGAATCTGCATAGGCCACTTTTTCCTGGAAAATGGAAGGCCAGGGTTTCTTCAACCCCCAAAGCCAAAAATAAGTATAGCTTGAAGAATACACTAAGTGGCTTTTGTTCACCATTACCTTATGTATGCCTGTTCCAAGGCCTCATTTTAATAGGCAAGTCTCTCTCATACTGAACAATTACAAGGACAATGACATTGATTGTAATTTGCAAAAGTGACATTTTGCCCTTGGCTGTAGATGGTATTTTTTTGAGGAGCCTATAATGTCTCACCCACCTCCAATCAATCTGTGACTTGTGTCTCATACTGATTAACATCATCCCTCTCCCCTGTCTGTGACCTCAACATACAGAAGGACATGCAACCAACTTCAAGGACATACAGAAAAAAGGAACGAAACATGAAAAGGCCAAGAAATAAACTCTTACACCCCTAATCTGTGCCAGATATCCATGGGCCTCTTCAGGAATTATTCCAGCAGTCCTGTGAGTGCATGTGCATGTTTGTGTGTGTGTTCACACAGGTCTGTACCTGCATGTATGTATAGGGGGAGGAGAGAAGGAAAACACTGAATGAGACTAGTGGAAGGTAGTGAATGGACACAGAAAAGAGACGGAAACGAGGCTGAATTTCAGTTTGTATATTTCACTGTCATGCCTGTGATCAGTACTGCCTATATTAACTGTCATTTAGGCTAATGACCTCCATGCAAATTTATTTTAATCAGTGATCAGTGTCCTCTTAGATTATAAATCATATATCTACCTAGTCACACCTTACATTAAAGAAGTGTCTGATGTATGATTGTTTCATTTCTCTTTAAGAAAATGAATAAATACATATAAAGGCCTCATTAATGAGTTAAATACAATTTTAGTTAATATATCTTTAATTAAACAAAATAAATCTTCACAAAGATCTTGAGTTTTCTTTCCAGCCCCTCTAGGAGAAAGATCAGCATCCAATGCTTCAGCTCACTAGGTTGTGAAGCTTAAAGTGACTCAAACATTGGATCCCTGAATCCATACAAAAAGCTCATTCACAATGGCAAGTTAATAGCTCATAAATGAAACTCCTCTTAAAACCAAATTATAACTGACATTTTCTGAGGTACGCATTTTTAAAAATAGAATGCATTTATTTCTGTCATTTCATATAGATGGGTACTTCCCAACAAAGGAATACAGCTGAAGTCAACCAGAGAGATTGGGACCCAATGTTCACACAGCTGCAGCTTCAGCACTGCTGTCAACATTATTTTCTCTTACGTGATAGCCAGTTTTATGTCAACTTGACACACACTAGCATTATTTTGGAAGAAGGAACCTCAACTGAAAAAAAATGTCCCCACTTGATTGGCCTGTGGGCAAGCTTGTGGTGCATTTTCTTGATAGATGATCAATGTTAGCAGAGCCTAGCTAAGTGTGGCTAGTTCCTCCCTAGGCTGGTGGTCCTGGGTGCAGTGAGAAAGCAGGCTGTCTAGGCCAGGAGGAGCAAGCCAGTGAGCAGCACTCCTTTATGGCCTCTGCATCAGCTCCTGCCTTGTGTTTCTGCCCTGAGTTCCCTTAGTGGGAGACTTTGATGTGGTAAGCTTCCTCCCCAACCCCTAGTTGCTTTTGGTCATGGTGTTTTAGCATAGTAATAGAAAGCTAACTAAGAACCCACTTCAGTCAGAATGCCATTTCTTTCATTCACATGCAAACTCACAACCTGAGCTAAAACAGGACAGAAATCCACAGGGTATCTCTTTTTGCAGTGGGGGCAGGGGTTCCTCTTTTAAGGGAATAGATAAATTATTAACCATGTAAGTGCTTCTGAATGACGTCTTCCCTGAAATGAAGGTAAGTTTCCTTCTTCAGCTATAGTAACATTTAGAATGTACAGAACTGCAGTGAGCAGGTAGAGCAGACTGGGCGTTAGTCTGACTAGATCATGCACTGTAGAATACAGTAATGATTTTTTTTAAAGATAGATTAATGCCAGTGTCTCCAGAAGAAGCTGATAGTTGGCATTGATCTTTATCAAGTTCAAGTTTAAGGTTCTTCAAAGCAGCGTCCATCATAGAACATCAAGAAAATGCAATAATATGCTAATCTCTCTTGCCCAAATCATTCACAGAATTCTTTGCTCATCTCATTCACTAAACTAGTTCTTAAACGTCAGTGCATGTACACATCTATAACTAAACAGGGGAGGAACTAAAGCAATTTCATCTATCTTGTGTAATTGCAATACAAGAAGTCTAATCACCAGAAGAAAATAAAAGACCTGAGATAATTTTTTTTTCTGAATACACATATTTATAGAAATTTGAAAATACAAGGAAAAATGCCAGATCACAAAACAGAGAAAAATGTGAAAGTGGATGGGGATTTGGAAAAAAGGGGATCATCAGGGGCAGAAGGAAGACAAAAGAGGGTAATGGGAGTAAATATGATCAAATACATTACATGGAGGTCTGAAAATATCATTGCAAATCCATTATTAAATCAAGTATTGTATGTTATGTATAACTAGTATATTCAATTACAAAATACAAATTTGAAACACAGCAAACAGTTGACACCCATGCCTTTAAAGGAATTGGAGTTGAATGAGGGAAAAGAGTATGATCAAAATATATTGTATGAAAAAAATATAACAAAAATGTAAAAAAAAAAGTGTAAAGTATACTACATAGCAATGTAAACAAACCTTGTAGACCCTTAGTTTATCCTTAAGATGAAAGAAGAATTTTTTTTTTTTTTGGTTTTTCGAGACAGGGTTTCTCTGTGTATCTTTGCACCCTTCCTGGAGCTCACTTGGTAGCCCAGGCTGGCCTCAAACTCACAGAGATCCGCCTGGCTCTGCCTCCCGAGTGCTGGGATTAAAGGCGTGCGCCACCAACGCCCGGCAGAAGAATTTTTTTTTAAAAAAAAATGGACAGTACTTTCTTATGGGGGAATCTCCATAGACCCTATAGTTGCTTCTCTTTTTATCATATTCAAAATCCTGGTTCTAAATAGCTTCTCATTAGCCCTAAAATGAGCAAAAACTTCCCTATATTGAAAAAAGTGTAAGTAATGATCAACAGGTTCTCTTACCTTCCTTTCAACTACATTCTTCTTTTACAGTTAATTTTGACTCAGTAAGGGACCTTGCAAGGCCTAGATGAGCCACTATAGTGACAGTTCAACAGTGAATTCGAAAAAGAATCTCCTTCTCCATTTACCACTTAGATGTATATCACAGATTTTACCAACGTGTTCTTCAAAAATAATAGCCACCAATTTGAGATCTCCAGTTCAGCATTTTCTGCTACATTGCCCCATGTATGCCATTGGGTCAATATTTATACTTAGAAGACAAACATTTATTAAGCTTTAGGAGAATCAAGCCAGAAGACCCATGTACAGGATCCAGGGGATAGACTGTGTGTGTTATACTTGCTGATGTTGGAGATGAGACCACGGTATTGCAGTAGTCTGGGAAATGGATCTTAAGATGAGCAGTTCCAAATGTAACAGCTTAGGTACACAGAAAGGTGTAAAAACCATCTAACCATCTTCTCTCCCCCTTCTGCAGAACAGCTTATATGACCTGGTCTTACCTGAGTTTATTGATGCACCTGCCCCAGGAAATTCCACTTAACAGCTTATAATGACTGCAACCCCCTTATTCTTGACATTTTGGCCAGTTATGGTCCACTCCACAATGAAGCCTCTGTTATAAGAGCAGACAGTGTTGTTACTCTATTTGAATAAACAATATTTAGATAGGTAAGCACGTCATGTTTTGTACTCTGGAATAATGGGAAATCTATACCATGCTGTCCAGTCAGGGAAGATCACAGAAGAGCAACAGGAAAAACAAGGAATGAGGAGTGTACTGTTGTGAGACATTCCACAGAGTCCAAGAGGACATGGGGAGCACAGAGACTCAGATTCTGTGGTGTCTAGCATAAAACCTCCACAAGGTTAGGCCCTTAAGCACACTGCCTGGAGAAAGGAAAGGCTAACAAGGCCCATCTCCTCTCTGAGGATTTAGTGAAGTTAATGGTTTCTAGAGGAAAAAAATGTATTGTATTCAGTCATGGTAAGGTGTCCATATTCCTGTAAATAACCCTTCAGCCATGTTCCAATAAGCAGCCCCAATGAAACTCACTGGGCCACAAAACAGGATGAAGATTTGAAAGTAGGAGGGGAATTTGCAAAGAAGAAGGGGGTCATCAGAAGAGGGGGTAATGGGAGTAAATATGATCAAAATACATTATGTTCAGATCTGAGATTGTCGTTACAAACCCATTATTGAGTATGCATGTAAAACTAGTAAATGCAAATAAAAATATATAAAAAATATCAAGCTATGCATTGTGGCTTGTACTTATAACGCCAGCACTTGGAAGAATGAAAGACAGATTACAGAGGCTAGCCAGGTCTGCAGATTGAGACCCTATCTCAAAAACCAATATCAAATATATAAATAAGCACTCAATATGACACCAAATGATAAGTTAGACTCTTGGAGATAAATGACAAGAATCAGAAAGGAGCTGGACATAGAGATGCATGCCTGTAGTCCCAGCTACATTGGGGCATGCTAAGGCATGGAGGATTCCAAGCTCAAGTCCTGCCTAAGACCACATGAGTTCAAAGGAAAAAAGGCTGAGGATGCATCAGTGGTCAGAAATGCTCTAGCAGAAGGCCTGAGTTACAGTCATCATCACTACAAAAATAAAAATCAGAAGTAACTAATAAGCATATTAATTAAGAAGGTCACAGGCTAGAGAGATGACTCAGCTGTCCAGTACTTACTGCTCTTCTACAGGGCTGAAGACTGGGTCCCAGGATCCATGACAAGCAGATCATAACTGCCTGTAACACCAGGTCCAGGCCCACTCCCATACTCATATGTACAGGCTTACATCAGATACACACATACACATAATCCACAATAATAAAAACAAATGATAAATAATTTTTAAAAAGATACCATTCCACATGCCAACCTTCTTACTTAAAGTTTTACACTTCCCCCATTCTTTGCCCTCCATTACCTGAATAGAAAATTTCTTAATAAAAGAAAAGGAAAAAAAATAAAGTTTTACACTTGTGTTCTCCTCTCTTCCTGCTCCCAAACTGAGTTCATGTCTTCTGTCAACATCCTTTTCCCTCTCAGACTCTAATTTTCCCACTATTTCAAACCCACATACTCATATTCCCTGTAATGATTTGAGCTTTAGTTTAGTAAGAAAATTTAGAAAAGGAAACTATCTTGCTAGCAATTTTCCTTTTTAGTTTTGAGAGCAAAGTTTTATTTTTAGAGAATGGTTCATAAAATTGCAAGCATAATTATAAGCAGGAGAAATAAAAATATAAAAAGGAATATATATTTCAGTAGATTTTCTATCTATTCAAACTTGGAAACTGTGATCTTCACTACATTTATATCCTCTTATTTTCTACCTAATGCGTTATACCAACTTTGAAGGAGATAAGATGTAATAACACACTTATGTTTTGGTGGTTCCTGTTTATTTGATTGACATTTGATTATATATCCCAATGATAATATTTCACAGTCTAAATGTTTATGAATTTTACTTCTTGGGAGTCTGAAATTTTTATTATTATGTGAAAACCCCTTTTGTTCTATTTAATACTTTAGTCCTTGTTGTAGTCTGAAAGAGAATGGTTCTCATAGGTTTATATATTTAAATGTATATTCTCCAGTTGGTAGAACTGTTTGGGAAGGACTAGGAGGTGTGGCCTTGTTAGAGGAGGTATATCACTGGAGATGGGCTTTGAAGTTTCAAAAGACTCTCATCATTCCCATTTAGCTCTCTCTCTTTTTCTCTCTCTCATTCTCATGCTAATTCTCTGTCTCTGTCTCTCTGTCTGTCTGTCTCTCTCTCTCTCTCTCTCTCTCTCTCTCTCTCTCTCTCTCTCTCTTTCTCTCACTGCTTCCTGTTTGTGGATCAGGATATATGCTCTCAGGTACTGCTCCAGCACCTTCATAGTGAGTAGGAAGATGTGCATTCTTTGTTATCCAAGTCACTCAGAAAACGGGAAATATCTGTGTCTCTCCATATCAACATCCTGTGTGCCCATATTTTTTCCTATATATCTTTCCTTCTATAACAATCCTGGAAAAATAAAGTCAGCAACAAAGTAGGGCACCATTGAAAGACCTGGACACTATATAGTATTTTCAGAGATTTTTTAGCTCAGAGAGATTGCCTGCTGCCCTGTTTGCGACTATGGTGGTCATGGATTCTAACCCTCCTAAACTGTAACCCCAATACACACTTGATTTTATATATTGCCTTGGTCATGATATGTTATCAAAACAATAGAAAAATAACTAAGATAGTTCTACAATCCTTTTTTATGTAACATAATGTGTTTTTTGTGTCTATTATTTATTGGCATTTTCCTACTGAGTAGGTTTCATCACTAAAGACATTTCATTGTTGTTTCTTTGTTTTATTTTGTTTTTATCTTCTAAGGTTTTTATTCTAAACATAATATTTCTTCAAGGTCAGGTAATTTCACAAGTTCCCATGAAAATATACCTCCTGCTTGTTACTGTTGTCTTTGCCCTCATCATTCAACTGTTTGATCTCTCTGAGCAACAAAATCTCTGAAAATACCTTATAGTGTCCAGGTCTTTCAATGGTGCCCTACTTTGTTACTGACTTTATTTTTCCAGGATTGTTATAGAAGGAAAGACATACAGGAAAAAATATGGGCACATAGGATGTCGATATGTAGAGACATAGATATTTCCTGTTTCTCTGAGTGACTTGGATGACAAAGAATGCACATGCTTCCTTGGCTACCTTCCTCCTCACTATGAAACTCAGTTCACAGAGTAAGTGATCTGCTCATACTCACAGAACTAATTAATAGTATAAAGAAGATAAAGGCAATGACTCTTAACTTCTATTCTTTGTACTACAGTGTGCCTTCAAACTAAATGAGAACATCATGGTTTGAGGAAAGTCCTTATTAATGACTTCCATATGTAATGCTCAGAATTGAAATATAGCAATTTTACAAAAGCTCCTCACTTATCAAATGAAAGTAGATACTTCTTAAATTTTTGGTTGTGAGCCTAGCCTTTAATGGCTAAGCCATATCTCCAGCCCGAAAGTAGATACTTCTTAAATAAAGGTAATGTATCTGAAAGGCAACTTACATCCTATGGGTGAGCACATTATAAGTGGAGACAATGTTACAAAGATCAGTTGACCACAATCCAATAAAAGATTTCAAGTTGACATCATTGGGCCAGTCTTGTTCCAAAAATTCATAGGTGCCCTGCTTCTAAACTGCCCACACTGCTCACATCCTCATTTCTTCCTAAATTAGATAACCTTTACTCAGTATCCCATATTATTTTTAATAAAAATTCTCTTCTATTTATCTCTAACCTGTTTATTGACCCTGAGTTTATAGGCAGGACTGAGCTATGACTGTAATTGAAAGCTGTGGGAGGCAGAAAAGTTGGATCATTTTTATTGAAGCATTCAGAAGATTAACCACATGACCCATGATTTATAACATCCGTTATAAGCTGAGAAACTTCATACAATTGGACAGATTTCACAAATAGCCCTCCACATCAGAACTCACAAAAGCTGCCTTTTTCTACGAATCATTTTTACTAGCATTATTATTGTTAATGGACAAATAAAAAGAAAAATTACATTGAGATTAACATGCCAGATTCTAACACTAAACTTTTCATGTCCTGGAGAATAAACGTGCATTATAAAAACAGGTCCATCACTAAAGGAGAAGCAGGGTACTCAGTGAATAAATAAATAAGCAGGTCATTTTCCAAAGGAGGATTCAGAATGGGAATAAAATGAAAGTGACCTTGTAGGATGCAAGAAAGCTCTTCAAAAGTAGGATACATTTCAGAAGGGACAAAGCACCAAGAGGTCCACTTAAAATATAAATAAGACATTTATTATTATAAATATAATCCACAATAACAATATTCTAATTCAGTGAGCTTCCCATAAACTAATTACTTACAACATATTGACAGAGAGAAAAAATAACATCCTTTCTGCACATTAATATAAGAAATCCTACATCTCATCTCAATTCACAAAGACAGGAAGCTCATAATAAAGCCAAAATTACTTTATCTCTATTCTAAATTCATGCATGTCACTACGATAAAATATCCTGACAAAACACAACCACAGGAAAAAGATGATTATTTACATTTCCAGATTACAGTCTATCACTGTGGAGGAGTCATAACAGCAGAATCTTGAGACCGTGAATCTCATCACATTCACAATTAATAAAGAGAGAAAGGCATGCATGCATGCTTGCTTGTGTCAGCTTTATTTCTCCACTCTTATGGTATTCAGGACCTGCCCTGCCTAGGGAATGATGCCACCCAGAGCAGTCTGAGTCTTCCACAACAATTAAGTAAGACCATCACCCACAGACATGCCTACAGTTCAACCTAATGTCAATAATCCTTCATTAAGACTCTTTCCAGGTGAGTCTATGTTGTGCCAAGTTGAAGCTAACCATCACAGTATTGGTACATGAAATATAAACTAGTATAAGGTTATTTTTGTTTTCTTTTTCTTTTTAAACAATCCAACATCATAATATATATAAGAAAAATTAAATATAGATTATCAGTTGATATATTTGTCAACAATGTCAATCCATTTAAAACAGTTGTACTGGTTTATACATTTTATGTAACAAAAAGTGAAAATTACGGACATTATTTTTTGCCTGATGATCTTCCTTCACAACCCTCCCATTAATCCACATTATATGACTCAGGGATTGTTCTTTGTGTTCTTCTTAAGACAAAGCAATGGCATTGCCCCGACAGTGTTCAAGGAGATTGACTTATTTCTCACAACACACATTAGAGAACAAAGTTTTCTATTTAACATCATTGAGGAGACTAAAGGAAGGCTCTGAGGCAAACGTACACTCAAAGCTGGAAATACGACACCATGCTCCCTCCGTCCATCTTTCGATCTTCTTGGAGAATGAGGTGGCATATCAGGTATGTGTCCCTTATGTTTCTCCTGATATATTGGATGGATGTAAATATAGACACAAGAGCCTGCTTATGGGATATTTTATTTGTGCTCTAACAAGTAAAGCTTGCCTGGGGATCAGAGGACAAAGCCAGTCACTATATTAAACATAGAGGTCAGGCAGTGGTCGCACACGACTTTAATCCTAGCATTTAATCCATCCGGATCTCTGTGAGTTCAAGGCCACACTGGGAGCAGAGCCAAGTGTGGTGGCACACGCCTTTAATCGCAGCACTAGTAAGATGGCAGGGCACAGAAAGGTATATAAGGTGTGAGTAAATAGGAACTCTTGAGGCTGAGGATTTCGTAGAGGTAAGAACATGGCTGACTTGTTTTGTTTTTCTGATTTTTCAGCTTTTACCCCAATATCTGGCTCTGGGTTTTTTTTTTATTTTTTTATTAATAAGACCTTTTAAGATTCATGTTATACCTGCTTCCCCACTGCTGAATTTCAGAGGCTGCTCTGTGAGAGATGGTGTACAGCCTAATTACTTCCCATTAGTACTACCTCAGCCATGAACAGAATGAAAAATTCCAGAGAAGAGAGCTTGAGTGTATGATGTTAACAAGATCCAAGCAAGTCCTTCTATTTTATCAGTAGTAAAGATGACCCAGTGAAAACTGATGAAAATGAATGTGTAGAAAGCCTGTGGCAGGTGAGGGCACACCTGGGAAACCCAGCCAGACTGACTAGGAAGGCACCCTCATCTACCACCTCCCCATCTCACACGAAGTTCTTCAGCTTCTCTCCCTTCCCCCAACCAGGATGCACAGACTCCAAATGGACAAACCATTGGGAGATTGGCAGGGACTCAGAAAGGCCAGAAGCTGATCTTGAATGGCGAATGAAATAATAATCACATCAAAGAACTTAGTATTCACCTCAGAGAAACAGAGGCTTTAATAACTGTATTAATTATGGATGCTATTGAGACAGATAAAAATTTAATAGAAAAGGGATGAAAGAGCCCTGCTTATGGCAAACTTGGAGGTTCAAGGTCCAGAATTACACTTGCCACTTTCAGAATGAAGTGAACTTTATATTTGAGCACATTTGCCTTGAGAACCACCAGACAAATGGTATGTACACATGGCAAAAGAGAGTGGGGTGATCTAAAGGTCTTCATGCCACCTCAGCTGGGAGCATTGAAGACTTTGTCTTAGCTAGGGTTTCTATTGCTGTGAAGAGACACCATGACCACAACAGCTCTTATAAAGTAAAACATTTAATTGGGCTGGCTTACATTTTCAGAGGTTTAGTCCATCATCATCATGGTGCAACATGGTGGCATGCAGGCAGACATGCTACTGGAGAAGAAGCTGAGAGTTCTACATCTTGACCCACAGGCAACAGGAAGTGATATGAGACACTGGGCATGGCTTGAGCATGTAGGAGAATGAGACCACAAAGCCTATCCCCACAGTGACACACTTCCTTCAACAAGGCCACACCTGCTAAATAGTGCCACTCCCTGTAGGCTTATGGGAGCCAATTATATTGAAACCCTCACAGACCTTATGTGAAGAAATTCCATCAGAATGCATGTGGCTTGTTTTGGTAGTTTGCACTGTATTTTATGGATTTTGTTGGGTTGGTTGGTTTGTATTTAGCCATTGACTCTCAATCCTTGTTGGAGAGTTCCAGGACTAACCAGTTTCTCCTGAATCAAATCCACACCCTGCTGTAAAAGCAAGTTTGATGTATATGAATGGTTTCAGTAGAACTTCATTTTTCTTAGAAATACTTCTGCTGTGGGATGTTCTGTATGGCAAATGTGTTGCTAATAAAACACTGACTGGCAGTGGCTAGGCAGGAAGTATAGGTAGGGCTAACAGAGAGAATTAAAAGAACAGGAAGGTGGAGGGAGTCGCTGTCTGCCAGCCACCACCAGGACAAGCAGCATGTAAAGATGCCGGTAAGCCACGAGCCACGTGGCAAGGTATAGATTTATAGAAATGGATTGATATAAGATATAAGGACAGTTAGCAAGAAGCCTGCCACGGCCATACAGTTTGTAAGCAATGTAAGTCTCTGTGTTTACTTGGTTGGGTCTGAGCGGCTGTGGGACTGGCAGGTGAAAGAGATTTATCCTGACCGTGGGCCAGGCAGAAAAACTCTAGCTACATACTTCATTTTTTTTTTATTTCCAGAAGCTTCTCCTGGACCATCTCAACTATTTAAAGATAGAAGGGTCTCTGCATCTCGTTCAGTCCCAACAGTGGCAGACATCCATACACTGGGGAGAATCTATTTTTCATATAAGGCAAACGATGCTTACAACTGGAATACAAGCAGAAGAAATGAAAAAAAAAGTTATGTGAAACCTCTAGAATAAGAATTCTTATGAAGCTTCTTTGTGTCCAAAGCAAAAGCAGAAAAGAGCCAAGGTAAATAATCAGCACAGCTAATCAGAGGAGGGAGGCGAGTTAGTATGGAGATATGAATCTTAACTGCACAATACTTTCTTCAGCAGGCTTTCATAACAGTCTTTAATGTAAATAGATAAAGTGCATTACAGAAGGCAGGAAAGGGCAGTGATTACAAATATGTAATATTTTCTTGGAGAGAAGTGAAGGAACACCCTTACTGTGCTGCTCTATGACAATCCAAGTTTTCAGAAGAATTGAATATCGTCATATGACCTTTCTCTGACTAGATTCTTTGCTGCTTACAAGGATTTCTAGTGCTGCTTATTAAAAAAAAATGGCTGCAGCTTCAGAAGCTTGTGAAGTTTCAAAATGTTTCTAATCTAGCAAAAATACAAGTATCCATGCTCAGGATCTGCGGTCTTATGTTGTACTAGACTCCCAAACATTGACTGTCTCAACCATGTGTCTGATAGGTCATTGGGTATTTGGTCATCCATCCATCCATGGACCCTGGTCAGCTCTCATTATGGAAGTGGATGTTGGGTAACTTTTCAGCAGGTGACTATTCTTAGCATGGTCTCTTCTCTGGCTTCTAGAAAGTTTAGTCAATGAGAAGTACCAGTAGAATGTTGTCACGTTGGCAGGAAATGAAAAGACAAACAACCAAGGGTTCCCACCACCACCACTAACATCAATGTATTTCCTCCACTCTCCTGGTTAGTGAGGCTAGCAGAGAATCAACTCAATAACCACTGGTTAAGCCAGGCCTGCAGCCTGGTTATTGAGTTGATTCCCTGCTAGCCTCACTTTAACCAAAGACACTAAGAAGAAAAACTGCCTAAGCAGGGCACCTCTAAATTATCACACTACTTCACACAAACTGCAAAGAACTCTGATACTATTAGGTTGAGGACTGTAAGCAACTGTTGAAACATTCTGTAGCTTTCAATAGAGCCCACAAAAAAGTAATAGATATGGATGTGTATTCGGCATCACTCGCCTGCCAATTTCACACAGGTGGGAACCGTATGTTATACAATTCCTTTCTCTACATAATTCCAGGGTAAAGTTGGAAAATAGGAAGATACACCAGACTTGTCAAATACAAATGGGCCATGTCTTGGAGCATTCAAAGTGGCAGAGCAGAGGGCCATGCATGATGGCTTAAGCTACAGTTTCTCTCTCATAGTTTAGCAGTCTGAGAAGTTCAGCATGAAGATCTCAACAGATCTGCTGTCAGATAAAGATCCACTTCCTGACAGATGTCAATCAATCTCCTCACTGTGTTCACAGGGGCAGCAGCAATGAGGGGTCTCATATACAAATGGCACAAAATCATTCAAGATGGCTTCACTCTCACAAGCTAAACACCTCCCCAAATGTCCACTCTCTAATACTTCTTCCAGTGAAGGCACAGATATTCCCAATGGGATCCATCTTCGTTAGCCTTTTAATCTCTTCCCAGATTTCTCTTCCCAGCTGTTATCCGAACTGGCCAATAACAGCTCCAGACTCCCAGCAGATGTTTCCCTCTACACTGACAGAGGTATGGACTTCCCAGAAGCCACAGCTACTCATGGACCACTGCCTCCTTGGATGTCCCTTTGCCACAGCTCATTTATCAAACCGCTTTAACGTTCCCACTTATCCACGTTTGCCAGTAGCTTTAGGAGAAGGGTCAGGAACTTCCCTCTGATCTCTGATCTCTGCTGTATAAAAACTCTCTCTTTCAGATCCTTCCACCGGTGTACAATTAATCATGTATCACAACCACTGCTGTTGATTCTGGTTTATGAACTTGTCCTGGCTGATGCAATAGGTCTGTGACACCAGGCACTACAGACGGCATACATTAAAGGGAGATGGATCAGCAATAAAGGCATCTGCTGGCAATCCTGACAATCTGAGTGCAATCCCCTCCCTGAACCCCCAGCTCCTGCAAGTCACTCTGTGACCTCCACACCAGTGTAAAGTTTCTCACACATATGCACACACACACTCAATAAATAAATGTAATAAAAAAGAAATAAATAGCTGTAAATAGTAATCTTTCCTAACTTATAAAAATTTGTAGAATAAAATTTGCTATTTGTCTGCACAAAAATAAACTGCATTTATATTTACATACTAAATAATTTATAAAGAACCTTTATATTATCATATACTGGTAATATATAAAG
The DNA here is from genome assembly GCA_902168405.1 of Peromyscus aztecus. Taxonomy (NCBI): domain Eukaryota; kingdom Metazoa; phylum Chordata; class Mammalia; order Rodentia; family Cricetidae; genus Peromyscus; species Peromyscus aztecus. The sequence goes on along the minus strand of CABHPQ010142159.1, from coordinate 2,048 downwards.
CAAATTGAAGCCAAAAGTAATTGAAATTATTTACATGTGAATTTCAATACTATAAAATGTTTAATTTTGATTTTTTTAATATATACTTTTGTGGTTAATGCATATTATACAAGTGTGGCTAATATATATTAAATTCTTTAAGTGATACAAGGACAAAGATGCAATTTTCCTCTCTTCCTTTTTATAACACCTCTCTACAGTAAACAATATCGGACTGAAAACACAAGGAATTCTTTAAGGAAATAGGGGCTATTTAACCTAAAGGCGGTCCAACAGCAGATTCAACGTGTTTGTTTCCAATTCTGTAATTACACTCACTTACTGTTCTTAGATGCACACTCCTGACTAGACAGTGATTGTTTGGGGAGCACGATAGACCATCATTCCCTTAGAGTCTTTGTTGCATCCTGTCAGTAGTGTGAAGCTCGGTGACCACTGCTATGCCTGACACATGTCACAATAGAATATTTTAGAAAGCAGAGTAAGCAAAACATTGTTTTGCTGTTTCATTCAGGCAACTTTTCCTGCTACCACAGCTCTATGAAAATAATTTTAAAAATTCATTTAGTATTTTCCATTGTCTTTATAGTGCAGGAGATGGTGAACATCTTGGCTGACTGCATGATTCTTGATTAGAGGATTCTTTCATGACATAATAATCAGATGATGGTGGAGAAGTTTGGTTCATCTCCCATTTTTTTCATTACTGTGCTTGACCCAGTACTAAAAATATTCAAATGCTGACAACTGGAAACCTGGGCTCTTTGCAACTCTTCTATATTTTCTTAGCTCCTCCATGTGATCTCTCTAACACTTATACATCAGTTGAAGCCAGACTTCTCACTGGTGGCTCTCCATCAAGACATGACTCTAGAAGGTGGGCAGTTGCTCTATGGCATTTATCTAGCTCAGGAGTTACATTGTCTCCACTCCAGACCTCACTTTATAGATTAGGAATTCATCAATGAACAAAACAAGTAACTATCCTTTCACCTTTCCTCTAGACTTAACATAAGAAATAAGTTAGCTTTGTAGTAAAAATTGTAGTGACTAAAATACCAGAGAGAACAGAAAAATGATGTTTGGAGTGGGAGCGCTGAACGGTGGCAAAGACAAAGTCATGCTTTCAATATCGTTTCATTTCCTTCCAGATACAAAACTGCCACAAGATAGGAGGACTGAAGACAAAAGACACAGAGCCCAGTCACTGAAGCTAATGATGTTATCTTTGTGGAAAATGTTAAGAGAGTGGATGTTTGTTAAGTGTTCTTACCACAAAAATGAGAATTAGGTGACATATTAGCACAACCTAATCAGTCCATGATGCATATATTCTTCAAAACATTATATTGAACATAATGATACACAATTTTAACTATCAACTTAAAAGCAAATTAGATAAAAATACAATTGCACTATTCATTTAACCAAGAGAGATAGCAATTAAAATAAATGTTTTCCCACCAATTCTGCTCATACAGAATTCTATTAGGGAAGATTGATAGTTGATAGACAGATGATAGATGGTAGGTTGATAGATGATAGAGTTGGTAGATAAATAGATAAATTGATAATAGATGGATAGGTAATAGAAAGATGATAGATGATAGATACACAAATAGCTGATAGATGATAGATATATAGACAGACAGACAGATAAATAGATCAATCATTCTATAGGCTGGTATTAGATAAATAGAAAGATAATAGATAGGTAGATGATTGGTAGATTGATAGATGATAGGTAGATAGATAGATAGATAGGTAGCATTAATATACATACAGTGTTTATAGATGTATATAACAAACCCAATGAATCATCTTTGTTTGGCTATTGCTGGAATTGGTTTTCAAGATACCACAGAATGCTGAGCCTAGCCAAGGTACAGTGCTGAAAGGCCCCAAGAGTAAGGTTTCTTGATGGAGTCTGTTAAGTCTGATCACCTTGGAGTTAGCTGGACATCTGCACTGCTTTCTTGATGATAGTGCATGAATCATAGCAATTTCCTGTTTCTTGCCTGGCTGTCTGCAGATTACTTAGGCTTCAG
>CABHPQ010142158.1:20894-48395 GCA_902168405.1 Peromyscus aztecus | reverse complement strand
CACACACACACACACACACACACACACACACACACACACACGAACACCACCCCTCCATCTGAGAGGAATAAGACATTAGAGGTGTTTTTATTTTGGAAAGTGAACACATCAGCCTATTCAAAGGCTTGCAATAATGAAATTCTCACACTTATATGTGGGACCATTAAAGTATAGCTACAGGTGATATTTTCTGCCTACAAATTGTAAGCAAAAATGAAAACGTCCTGAAAATTCCAGGACTTGCCAAGGACTGCGTAAAAAGCATAAATCTTAAAGGTTCAAAGTGCCACATTTGAATATTTAATCAAGTTAGAGGGGATGTCAAGGAAGTTATCAGGGGTCTAAGAGCCATTAAAGGGGAATGATGGATCACCCCTGAGAATGACTCGATATTGCAGTTCTGTGCAAATCAATGTACTTCAACAGAAAAGTAAATTGAGGTTTCAGAGCTTAGAGAAATGCTGTGGGATGTTCTGTTTGGCAAATGTGTTGCTAATAAAACACTGATTGGCCAGTGGCTAGGCAGGAAGTATAGGTGGGACTAACAGAGAGAATAAAAAGAACAGGAAGGCAGAGGGAGTCTCTGCCAGCTGCCAGTCAGGACAAGCAGCATGTAAAGACGCCGGTAAGCCACGAGCCACATGGCAAGGTATAGATTTATAGAAATGGATTAATTTAAGATACAAGGACAGTTAGCAAGAAGCCTGCCACGGCCATACAGTTTGTAAGCAATATAAGCCTCTGTGTTTACTTGGTTGGGTCTGAGAGGCTGTGGGACTGGCAGGTGAAAGAGATTTATCCTGACCGTGGGCCAGGCAGGAAAACTCTAGCAACAGAGAAACATTCAAAGGACATTATATTTTAAATGAATATGTAAAATTATTTAAAACTGAAATGGAATACAGGTGACTTATGATAAGTCACATACTGACAAAAACTAATGTAATTTGAAAATATATTAAATAAAAAAGATTTAACAACTTAAAATAAAGAACACCATAAGGAACACAATCAACTACTCTCCCTGTCTTGGGCACTGTGGGTCACAGCTGCAGTCTGACCTCTTAAGAGAGTACTTTACTCCTCACTCGCTGCAGAAAAGATTTTACGAAGTCAGGACATGGTTTCTGTGGTGAGCTAATAATTTAGACATTAGCAGGCTTTAAAGACACTGTCCCTGGGCCCCTCCCTCACAGAGCACAGCATGGAATGCCAAGGATTGGAGCTGCAGGACTTCAATTAGTTTTAGATGACCTGAGTCATTTCTCTGGCCCTGGAGATGTGACCTCCTGAACCACCCAGAAAGCCATCAATACTGTCTACAACAGGACCCGCAAGCCCCAAGCCTTATAAGACTGCAGTCTAGCAAGGGCCTTGGCAAACCATTGCCCCACCTGCAGGAGTGAACCCAAGTACGCTTGTCAGTCTGGACAGGAACATGCCCCACAGGAAAGCTGTCTTATGGAAAAATTAGAAAACCTAACTAAAAATAAAGGCCTAGGCAGTGGTCCTGCTCGCCTTGTCGGCTCTCATCGTGACACAAGAGTGCTCTGCTCTGCCACGGTCCCTTTGGCCACTGCACACTCTGATCCCTTGGAGCCCCACTTTATTCTGTAATAACATTCCCCTATCTTTTATACTGCGTGTGTCTCTTGTGAATTCTTTTAAGGGAGTTGTAAGGATTGAAGACAGGTGAGGCCAGAGCAAGATCCCGCCGTAGTTCCTACTAAATACATTGCTTTCACAGCACCATAAAGTAAAAAACTCATTAGTCAGTGTTGTTTAACAGTGGGTTAAGCTGTATTATTCTCTTCTGCATCTCTGCGAGAATTATATCCCATTTTATTTACAAATTCAATGCCAAAAATGTCATTTAATCCCTTTACAGAAGCTAGGTTAATATTAATAAAAATAACATTGGATATATACTGTTTCTATGACTGGAAGATGTGATTTTATAGCTTTTAAAATAACTTTGCTCATTCTTGACATAAAATTCTATCGTTAAAGAAGTCGTATTGAGACTGATTTGGGCAACTACTACTAGCAAACTACAAAGAAAAACTGAAAACCGAAACACCAAAAAGTTGAAAGCCTGTAAAGTGAGCATGGGGGTCTCCTGAGAGAACCTGCTGTGGGATGTCTTTCTACATGCTGTGAATATGTGTTGCTCTGATTGGTTGATAAATAAAGCTGCATTGGCCTTTGACAAGGCAGCTTAGAGGCAGGCGGGAAATCCAAGCAGATATACAAAGAAAGGAGAAGCGGGGAGACACCAGCCGCAACTGAATGAGAAGCAAGATACCAGCAGACCAGTAACACCACCGCCATGTGGCAAAACACAGATTAATAGAAATGGGTTAACTTAAGGTGAAAGAGCTGGCTAGCAAGAAGCTCACCATAGGCCATACAGTTTGCAAATAATATCAAGCCTCTGAGTGATTACTTTATAAGTGGCTGCAGGACTGCAGGGCTAGGTAGGCCCTGAGAAAACTTAGGGCTACAAGAACCTGTCACGATCACCTCATGTACTGGTGACTTATATGTCAGTGTGACATCAGATAGGGTCGTTTGGGAAGAGGGAACCTCAACTGAGAAAATGCTTCCCCGAGACGGGCCTGTGGGCAAGCCAGTCAGCAGCACTCCTCCATGGCCTCTGCATCGCGTCTTGCTTTGACTTCCCTGGATGATGGTCTACAAGCTGTCAGAAGAAATAAACCCTCTCCTCCCCACGTTGCTTTGGGCCATGGTATTTATTACAGCAAGAGAAGCCCTAACTAAGACACCCGGTTACTCTGTATATTTCTATGTTTATCTTGGCAACAAAGAAAATCAGTACCTGTGCTTCTTAATGTCGCTGATCCCGTTCTTCAGATTCCCCAGCCTTTCTGTTGGATTTTGCCTGAAATAATTTATGAAAGAAGTTTATAATAATAATAATAATAATAAAATAAATGGTTTTTGATAAGAGAGCAACATTTGTTTTTAAATCCATTCACTCGATAACTTTCATCAGCTCCCACTGGGTGGATCAGCCACTTGAGTATACAGGGAGAGAAGGAAGTCATGGCCCTCCCACAGAGGAGCCACAGCTGAGTGTCCGTATGTCTATCAGTTCTTTATGTGAGCTGGGAGTAGATGCTGAATAAAATAGTATCTTTCCAACCCAGCTAAGAAAAACTGGGAAATACTTTAGAGTTTCATTTACATCTAAGCTGCAGTCTTAGAAATGTGGAGGTATTCTTACTGGCAGCACCCAGCCTAAGTTTTTATGATTTACTAACTTTAAATCCTTCAAAAATTTCTTCAAAGGTGGAGCAGGGGAGCACCACAGCACATTGCAGTTTAAGCAAAACAAAACAAAACAAAAAACTCTGGAAGTTTCCAATATTTTTCTGAAAAATGATGTTTTCAGTAGTAAGTAGGAGGCTGTAATAATTTAAAAGAAGACTGGAGAAACATTTTTTTAAAGACTATTGGTCCTGGAGAGATAACTTGGTGAGTAAGAACACTCACTGACTGTTCTTCCAGGGGACTCAAGTTCAAGTCCTAGCCAAGACATGATAGCTCACAATCCTTAACTCTAGCCCCAGGAGACACAATGCTTTCTTCTGACCTCTGTGACCACCAGGCATGCACATGGTGCACAGACATGCATGCAAGTAAAATACCCAGACACATAAAATAAAGATAAATAAATCTTTTCTTGAAAGCTGGTTTTAAAAGAGAGAGAAAAGAAAAGGAATATTAAGAAGCTGGAGAGATGGCTCAGTGGTTAAGGAAACGTGTTGCTCTTCCAGAGGACCTGTGTTGGATCCCCAGCACTCACATGACAGCTCACAACAGTCTGTAACTCTAGTTCCAGATCTGATGACATCTTCCAGCCTCCAAGGGCACCAGGTATGCACTTGCACACAGATACGCACTCAGTCAACATACACAAAATTTTCAAAAATATTTTTTAATTTACAAACTGTCTAAGTTATAACAGCAACATAAAAAGTTGAAGTAGTGAACACAGAAACCTAACTGTCAAGCGTCTACACATCGCACAGCAGGTGAAAGCCTTCACACTTCCCCCAGTGCAAGGCATTACTGATGGTCATTCTCACCTGCAAAGCCTCCGAATCAAATCCTCAGGTCTCCTTGTTATCTTTCTGGGAAAATCCATTTTTTCAATTCCTTTGAGAATCAAATTGTAGGTCATCATTTGGTCTATTCCAGAAAAGGGTGGGCTGGAGAAGATGCAAAAATAGGACACATTTCAACGAGTGTCTGAGAGAACTTCAATTCTCTTTTCCTGCTTCTCTTCCTCCTCCTTCCTGTCTCTCTAACCCCCTCCTCCCCTGTTAGTTACCTTACAACAGATTTGGATATAGTCTGGGAAAACCTTTCACCAATTTCATATCACTTAAATAATACACACAGGTAACATGTCATGAGATGATAATCACTAAAAAGAAAGCCGAGGAGACAGAGAGAGTGTGTGTGTGTGTGTGTGTGTGACTTTATTCTTTTCTTTTTTTAAGACGGTGAGTAGGAAAAGCCTCTTCTTTGAGCTGACAAGAGAGAAGTCTGACTGAACAGAGGGAGTGGATGAGCTACACACTTGTTTGTGGGCACTGAGTTCTGAGACAGGAAGTGCGAAGGAATGTGTCGGGGGTGGGTGGGCAGCAGTGGGCAGTGGAGGTGGTGAATGAGTAAGCTGTGAGGGGTGTGAGAGATTATAGCAGCAGCATACGTATTTAGTGGGCTACAGTAGGGATCTGGGGATGCATTCTGAGTCAGCAGTATAACTTTTAGCATCTCCAGTCATCTGTTTTTAATACAAGAAACAAAGTAGGTATGGGGTGGCGAGCCTGGCAGGCTGGCTGTGGGAAGCAGTGTTGAAAGTGGTGAAATAGACATGGCTCTGTCTACACCATGAAGTGCACTGCTTATGTCCCTTTGTCAAACTGAAACTATAATCTGGAAGGGATGGTACCTGGGAGCTAATGAAGCTAATTAGGTTGAGGATGGGGCCATCAATGAATAGGTACAGTGACCTTCTGAGACAGAATGCTGTCTGTCCATCTTTTTCCATCCCATAAGAAGTTAGAGGTCTGCAACTAGAAGTGAGTCCTCACTAGAACTCAACTCTTTGCTGAGGCTTCCAGCCTCCCAAATTGCAAGAAATAAATGATCTTTAAATAATAATAAAAAAAAAAACCGCAGCCAGCTTACAGCATTTTGTTATAGACCCTGAACTGAGGCTGATGATAAAGCTAATAGGACTTGCTAATGTAGTGGAGATAGAGTGAAAGAGAGAAAAGGGATTCAAGAACGATGTTTGGCCAGAGTACCCACAGAATGAAATTATTGTCATTAAGAGCAACAAACTAGGATAGAGGTGAGTGCTGTCATTTGGACCTGGGCTATTGCCCTGATCCCCAAGTTGTCTCACAATGGGGAAGTGATGACTTTGAGGCTGAGGCATACTGAAAGAAAGTTAGGCCACTGGGGAGATGACCTTGACTGGGATATTGGGGTACTCATCTCCTCCTCTCTGTGTTCTGGCCACCACACAGTGAACAGAACTCCTTTGCCACATGTTCCTGTCATAATGGATCACAGGATCAATGAGCCATAGAATGGAACTAGGAACTAGAAGAAATCTCTTCTTCCTCATCAATGATCTCTGATATTTCACCACAGCAATGGAAAGCCAAATGACTCAGCGGCAGTGCAGCTAGTTACAGGGAAGATAATCAGGATTGTATCCCAGAACCATATGGAACTGCTGGGCAGGCAGTTGGATTTATGAGCCTAGCACTGAGGAAGGACACTAAGGAATTATGACTTGGGTCATCTCATAAGGTTTATGGGCACAGGACTCGAGGATATTACCCTATGAGTGTTAGATGGGAAAGAGGCCAAGGACTGACGGGTCTAATGTTAATCTATCAGGGAAATGAGAAGAATCTGGAATGGAGACAGTGCAGGAGCTATCTGTGTAGGTAAGGAGGCCCTGGAACCACCAAGGAGAGTATTTCAAGGAATGCTGGGTAAAACCTGGTTGAGATGTAGCCACCAAAGTTAGGTAACATTTTAATTCACATATCGCTTTGATTTCTAAAACACTTTCTTGTCTGGTCTAGTATGCCATTTAAAATTTGAAAATTAAGATGATCTAACTGCTCTGTTGTATCTCGACCACGCTTGTGCCCTTTGGAAACCGACAGTATTCACTCTTGGTACAAAAAAATTTAAAATGAAAATAAAGCCTTGAAGCAAAGGCAGTGCATCAACTTTTCACTACCCAATGCCTTGTGTGTGAAGAAAATGAAGTAGGAAGCAAAGCCATCGGTAAGACATCTTCAGTACACACACACACACACACACACACACACACACACACACGCACACGCACACGCACACGCACACGCACACGCATATTTACAACTGTGTTTCTTTCTTTGGTCCTTTTTTTTTTTCCATTTCCCCTTATATCCTTAAACACTAGGTTACACAGTTAAAAAGGAATTTCTTCTGCCCTGCCCTGAAAATGTTTGGCAAAATATCTTTCTAACACCTTTATGACCGTTCAAGGCCACCTTAGCAATTCCAGGCTATTGTACTTTCTCTCCCTCCTTTACTTCCCCATTTTATTTTGCTCTTCTACATGACACGTTTTCCAGCTGACAAGGACTGACTTTCCAGTATGAACTTTCCAGTAGCTCCAAGAACCACTATGTCACCATTTCTCCCCTAGAAATTTCTAAGACAAGGAAAAAAAATGTTGGAAAGAACCCAGGGTTAGCCACACCTCAACAAACTTGTCTTTCTCACTGATTACCAGGAAATTTTCCATTTTTCCATCCACATCTTAAGTGATAAATATTTGAACATGTTTATAGATAATGAATATTGATTCAGATAAAATACAGATTTTCATTTCCCCAGTATATGTGGACAAAGATGTAAATCATGGCGTGGGTAATTTAGCACTGAGTTAAATACTTAAATTGAAGTATTAAGACATTTAAGAAGATCATAGCTTAGTGGTAGAGTACTTTGTTAGAGTGTGTAAAGCCCTGTTTAAGTCCTTACTGTTGCAAAAAGAAGAAAGTTTGAGAAGAAATATGTTTTGTCACGTGTATGTTGATATTTACACCCCCCACTAAGGGACCCATCTCAGTATTGCTTAGAAAATTCCAAGTGCAAATCTCTCTGAAACTGACATTGAGCACAATTGGCTATAAAGGGTCATAAAGCACGCATGTGTCATGGAAAGTACCTCACAGAGAGGGCCAGAACGTCTGCAATCAAATTACTGATCTCAGGCAGAAAGCTTTGTGGCCTAGTTGTCTAACCTGTATGATTTAAACCATAAAATAATCCAAAAAAATGTGAATCATAAAATAATAATAAAAACTCCTACCTCATCTAATCCATACAATTGTATGAAAACTAAGCTAGATCGTATGTACATATGCTTTGCAAACAGTGAAGTAGTTTACAAAGGTGGAATATGCTGTGTTTTCTTTGCACATGTGTGTGCCTGTATGCATTTGTGGGCGAACACACACATACACACTGTACTGTGTTGAATATTTAAAACCACAGCAGATTCATTAATCTCATCTTTTCATCTCTTTGGGAATGACAATCCACTCTTAACTGCTGAATCCCATGCTGTGTCTTGACTCCATTCATTAGCACCTTGGAAAAGAGTTGGCAGGGCATTTAAAATTTAAATTCAGCATTGTGGTTTTCTCTTAGCATTTCTGGTTAATGACATCTGGGGAGATGGAAGGATCTGGCTAAATTTAGTGTGATTGATCAGTAAATTTTACTGAACTAGAAAAACAGTTTTCATCATTTATTTAAAAAGAAAGAAATTCCACTAAATCTAACGCTTTCATATTTCCGGATTATAAAATTTTCACATACTGAATATGTTATCTGTAACAATGAAACTTGCCATTTTAGGTAAACTATAACAATTCTATACCCCTTTGCTTTAACTTTCCGAATCTTTTATCTATATTTTACACTTCCTATCCAAGTCCTGTATTTGAAGCAATGTACAGAGGAGAATGTGAAATCTTTAAAAAAATGTTTCCAGGTTATTAAATTTTATATTTTTATCATTTGTGAATTATTTTGGGCTGCTCTGAAGACAAGGCTGGACAAGACTGCACTAACTGCAGATTCACACTTACTTGCCCGTTAGGAGCTCATATACTAGAATTCCCAGGGACCAGAAGTCCACACTGAAGTCATGTCCTTTGTTGAGAATGACCTCAGGGGCCACGTACTCTGGAGTCCCACAGAATGTCCATGTTTTCTGCCCAGAGCCGATCTTCTTGGCGAATCCAAAGTCAACCTGGGACAGGATGTCAAATAAAACTTAAGATGTTATAAAACGTATGCATGCTGCTTTTAAGTTTTCTGTTAATTCTATGAGTTTTCATATAACCCAAACTTTCCTTCAAAACACACACACACACACACACACACACACACACACACACACACACATCATCATCATCTCAGATATTTCTTTCTAAGTCATATGTCAATCAAGTTGTTCAGAGAAGGTTTCAACACATATACCTCATTACCCTTGAAGACAATTCAAATTCATTCTATGATCCCAGCAAACAAGTCTAAAGTATATTTTAATTTGCTGGCTTATCTAATGGCTTAAATAGAGAAGCAGGGAATGATAGAAACATGTGCCTTTAAAACTCCACCAGGGATTAAAATAATAGCAAAGTTGAGAGTTTGGGGAAGAGTCTATTATTAAGAAGGGAGGTTAAAACCTCTGCCTAGTCCCAAAGATAAACTTCACAATGTGTACCTTTTGTATATTTCAGCAGCCCAAAGCAAAGTGAGCAGCATCTTTCCTGAATTTTCTCTGAACTCCAAACACTTCTGGCCCCCACTAGCAAGGTGGGTGGTCGATAGTACCAGCATTAACTGACTTATTCTGAAAATGTAGGGTCAGCACCCACTCTGACTTAGATTTTGTTCTACGCTCATCATATTGAGTTCACCATGAGAAGCTGAGTGCTGGGAAAACTATGCATACACAGTTAACACAGCATTCTACGGTACACAACAGGGAAAAAAGTATAACCTCAGAGTGAAAAGAAAAAAGAGCTAACATCCAGAAGATTAGTGAGATAGGGCTGGGAGGGTGTGGGTGCCACTGGGAGGTGACACCCAAGGTCGTCCCTGACTAGGGGTTAGGAACTCTTCATTGATAGGGAGTCAGTGCTCCCTTCCTCTGCCTTTTGGAATGTATCTCTCACTTCTCCAAACTTTTACCCAACGAACTCTGTAGAACAAACAAGAAAGGAGGTCAGAGCTTCCGCAGCCTCTCACTGAATGGTGCAGTGTGCCTAACTGAAACCCAGTCCTGCAGAACAACAGCTGACTTCCTTGCACAGGGGAGGTGAGCATGCACCTATTCATCTCTAATGAGCACTGATTTCATTTTAACTTCTTCCCTCAGGTAACAGGCATAGAAATTATTTCTGGGCTCACCATGCCCATTTTAATGGCTTGATTGTATGTGGATAATTTCAATAACATGGCAATAATCTATGCTTAAAAGTGAAAAGAGGCCAGATGGAGGTGGTGCATGCCTTTAATCTTAGGACTCGGGAGGCAGAGGCAGGCGGATCTCTGTGAGTTCGAAGCCAGCCTGGTCTACAGAGCGAGATCCAGGACAGGCACCAAAATTACACAGAGAAATCCTGTCTCAAAAAAACCAAAAAACAAACAAACAAACAAAAAAGTGGAGAGAGTTAACATCAGAATCAGCCCTCACTTCAAAAAGTGGGGGCCAGAAACTAAAACATCTAACTCCTGTGTTTGTTCAAATGTTCATGTTTAAAGTGTTCGTTTTTCCTTAAAGAAGTCTCTTAGAAACTACCCACTCCCTTTCTGAGACTTTTTCATACTTATCACATAGTAGCAAAGATTTCTTTATTGAAAAAAGGGAATTCAAACAACTTAATTCAAAGTGAGTTTTTCCTGTTTGCCTTCAACTACACAGCATGACTCACAAAGATTAAATCTGAGAGATGTTTGGGAATATTATAAAATTAAACTCTGTAACCAGCTGAGATGAGAACATCTACATATTCCTCAGAGAAAGAAACAATAATGAAAGCCCTAGTTAATTTTATAAAGACTGAAACTTAAGAGGTGAAAACACAGCACTTATAGCTGCAATTGTATAAATGCATATACAAAAGCATTGCATTTTGTTGGTTTATAACAGCTTCTAGACTGTTTTTTAATTCCATTTAATTTCCCTTTTAAGAATTACTAGAAGTTCATTGGTTATTTAGGAGAGCTATTTTAATTTTTAGAATAATATATTTTAATTTGAATTGCTGATATGCTCTTGCAATATTTGCATATTGGCTCAATGAGGTGGTAATAATTATATTAACATTCCAAGATTTACAAAATTGTATCACTTTCTTTCTCTACTTGAGTCAAGCCAACTTTGATGTGATACATTTGGCCAGGATAAGTTGGCATTCAGAGCAACCCAAAATTCTCACTAATATACTTCTATGTCAAGTTCTGTGCATTTTCTACAAGAGGCAAGCTCCCCCACCCCATCTCAGCACCATGGCTACACCAGGGAGCCTTTCTCCTTCTCCTCTAGATGGTAGAAAGGTAAGCTCCTCTCAATTTTATTCAGTGATACTCAGTGAACAGCATCCTATAGCCAGTACCAGGACTTATACAAAGCTCTAGTTCTCAAGGAGCTTCTATCAAAAAGAAGAGAAAAATAGTGAGCATGGAAATGTATCATGATAATGATATGATGTCACATGATAAGACATGCTGTGGAGAAACACACAGAAGATTTAGGTGCAGAGAGCAACATGAATTGCACTTGAAATAAAGTGACCAGAAGAACATACTTCAATAAGGTAGCCTCTGAGCAGATTTAAACAGAATGAAATAAGAGAGAGTTTTGTAAATCCAAGGAAGAGGGTCCTTCCAGGAGAAAGAAACAGCACAAAGGCCTAAGAAGCCAACACTGGTGGTCAGTTCAAGGTCTGGCAAGGTTAATGTGACTGGGACATGGTACATGGAGGCAAGGGAGGCAGAAAGCACATGCAGATCTGACATGGGTTTGTAAATCACCAAAAGCCCTTTGGAAGAAAGAGTATGATGATTCATGTCCTCAAGGGACATAGGGAGAAGAAAGCTGACACTCTCTCCCTTTATTTCCAAATTCTGTTTGAAAAACCAGGCTTTGGGGATCTCTAGAAAAGGTATTCACAGATGTTTAATGGTCTGCATTAAATTTCTGCTACTAAGGATGGCTTACATTGAGCTGAGAGCTTTCAAACATATTTCTAATGGCTGAAATAAACTAGAAGGATTTGAGATACTTCCAAACCTGGAGCCGTGATTGCATCATTCAGAAACAGAACAATCAGCACGTGGCTTCTTAAAGCTGTGTCCAGCAGCAATGATCTTTTTTTTCCCTCAGAAGTGTCTCTCTGGGGCAGCAAATTTCTCACATAGTGGTTCATTCACACAAGAAATGGGCACAAAGTGACCAGTCTAATTAAGCCGGGTGACTCATGGAGACATAACACTCCCAAAAAGACTTATGTGGCATTTGTAGGACACCTTCTTTACCTCAGGCTAGATGAGGGGAAATGGATTCTCCGTCCTTCTGCCAACTCGCACAGTTGATGAACACCCTTCCCTAGTGGACAGCAATGGAGCTTTTCTTGGAGTGGCAGAGGGAGAGACAGAGGGAGAGGCAGAGGAGTCTCTTACAAAACAGCCCCTTCTAGATGGGGCAGAGGGATTCACCGAAAACTCAGAGTACTGAGCTGGGCAAGATAAAGGGAAGAATATTATCTACAAAGGCAAACTAGGAAAATCCTTGTGGGCTCATCTCGCAGCACTGTCTCCTTGAAGCCTTCCCTAAGTCGCAAAACTTATTTCTCTCTCCTTCCAGGTTCTTTGCCACCATTTATACCTTATGGTCACATGCCTTGGGTAGCAATTTCTGGATCACTAAACCTAGCTCGTTGAGAAGCATTCTCACATATCCATTTTGTAGTCAACTGTGTTTAAAACATGGTGGGTGTTCAATTTGTGCTTGTTATAAGAGGAAAAAAGTGATTAACTGTTAAGGTCAGTTTAAATAAGATATATTGTGGTCAGAAAAGCCACCATGCATACTTGCATGCTGTAAGACCCCATCTAACATTCAAAGGTAAGTCTCTTGCAACATGTAAATTCAGGCAGAAGTTATTTAAAGCAGAAGCAGCCTCATGTGGTAGGCATAATGATGGTGGACAAGTTCAACTCTCACCTAGTAAGTTAGCTAGTAATGCTGCATCTGTAGAAAATGGTTGAGGCCAGTGATTACTTTACATTAGGAAATTCTTGATACATAAAACGTGTGACACAAATGCATGAGAAGCAGAAGGCCCTGGTGCCCCACCAGCTCAGTCACTAGAAGAGAACTGAGATGGAAGTTCCATCCTATGTGTTCTCGCATGTGGCCAAGTGACCACCCACACTCTAACGCACACATTTATCAATCAATGTTTCCCTTCATTTCTAACCTTACCACATACCCACTCGCACAAATATGACACAGCTTCTAGTTATTAATCTTTAGATCAGTCTTATACTGATTTTGGGCAACACGATATTTTTTACTCAAACCCATGATGGTGAATTTACTGAACAATGAAGTCTACTTATACTTGCTGCTGCTGCATTATAACACCATTGAATTAGCATGCTTTTCTCTCTGTGCGGAGAAAACCACTACAGTTCCAACCCACCCTTCCTCTGCTGGTGAGTAGTTGAGCTATAATCAGCTCACATCACTGAGGAGACAATTTTTTTTTTCTACCTGGGTTTCCTTATTCGGCCTCATAAATGCCTTGGCTATTCTGAGTGTGTGGGTATTCTAACATAAATTCCTAGCATCAGCTTGGCAAGCATCAGGAACAGTTCCGGTAGAAATGTCATTAGAAGTCTATCGGGATGGTAGATCAACTTATAGGGTACTGCTTCCTCGAGGATGAGGAGTCTTCCTGTTTTCAAACATGATGTGTCTGTCTGAGCTGAGATATGTAACACAAGATACTACAAAAATAGATCCAGGAAGATATTAAAGTTTTAACTGTCCATTAACTAATTCTTACTCACATGATAGATTTCCATGGGATATAAGTGGATCTTGAAATAGTGAATCAGGGGCTCAGGCTTCAAATGTGATGGCTCTGCCAGCTCTAATTGTCTGTGTTTGTTGACAACAAGCCGGAAAGAGTACAGAGACCCACTTCACAAAACATTGATAAGCCAGATATGTGAGTGGACGAACAGCTTTGCTATTATTTCATGAGCTACAGCTACGTCACTTGATCACAATGACCCAGAAAGAAGACAGAAAAGTTGTCTACCTCTGCCTAGAAGGGGAAATGAGCCACATCCTCTATTAATTTAGATCTTTTAATATCATTCTATAAAACTTTGCAAGTTTCTCAGTAAAGCTGTTTAACGCTTTATTATACTTGGCCCTAGATACATTATATTTTCACATTTTGTAAATAGCATTTGTATTCCTATTTACTCTGGTTTTGATTAGCTTAGAATATACTACGTATCAAGACTCTTACTTCCTGCAACCACACTGAAAATTCTCCATTTAATGTAAAGTCTGCACTATAAATTATAAAGTTTGGATTTTTATACAGTGAATCATCCCATCTGGTAAGTTCTGTTGTTACTTTTCAATGCGTCTCTTAAATATACTTACATCTTACTGAATTAGGTAGAACATACAGTAAAATAATGAACAGAAGTGTGCACAGTAATGCTCTTAGATGTTTTTATTTTTTCATGTGACATACTTTGATTATATCTTTCCACTCCCCCAACTCATCCCAGATCCTCCCCACCTCCCTACTCACTCTACTTCATCCTCGTTCTCTCTCTCTCTCTCTCTCTCTCTCTCTCTCTCTCTCTCTCTCTCTCTCAAACAAAAAAAATCAAAACAAAGTAAAAAGAAAGAAAGAAGACAACAAAGATAAAAACAAAACAAAACAAAATCAAAATCACAAATAAACACAGTGTCTGTTTTGAGTTGGCCAAGTGTTCCTGGCACAGGGCTCTGGTGTGCGCCTGATTGACCCTGTGGTATCCCACTGGAGAAAACTGATTTCCCCTTTTCCAGGGGGCATCAATTGCAGAGGACTTCCAGGTGAGGGGTGGGGTCTTGTGTCCACTCCCCCTTCTCGGTGCCAGGATTTTGTCCAGTTTGAACCTGTGCAGTTCTTGTGTGTGCTGCCACAGTTTCTGAGAGTTCACACATTATAAGTTTTTAAGATTTTTTTAAGACAATACTTATTTTAATTCTTTATCAATTTATATGTTTCCTCAGGTTATGCTAGGTACCTTTTACTAGATTAAAAAATGAATTCTTTTCTTTCTAGATTCCTAAAAGAGACCTTTAACATATCTCAATGGAGAAATCTACTAATGTAGTCTGTTTTTGCTGGAGCTTTTGAGTTCATTATAAAATTGTTTCTATCTTGATTTGCTGAGTATGATTTTTAATACGTATTTTTTTATTTTAAGCCTTTATTTTCTTGTAGTGAAACTAAAAGGAATGATATCAAGTTTCCTCATCTACTTCCTGTTCCTTTCATGCTCAGCCTCACTCACTGTTACCATCCATATCAAAGCAGGACATTTTTTGCAACTGATGAACCCATATTGACCCATTCTCATCCCCAAATGTCCCTCCTTTACATTAGGGCTCACAACTGATGTATAATAGGCTTAGAAAAATATACAATTCCATGTTTCTATCGTTGTATGCAATACAGAGTAATTTTACTGTCCGAAAACTAGCTCTACTGATGCCTCTTCCGCATCCTGCATCTGAACAATTAATGTTTTCACTGTTTCCAGGAGTTTTTCCTTTAACAAAATGTTTTACAGTTTAAATAACACAGCATGCAGTATTTCTAGAATGGCTTTATTTTGTTTACCAACAGCATTCAAAGTTTCCAGCATGCCCTTTCATGATTTGAGAACTCACTTATTTTTAGCACTGAATAATTTTCCATTACCTGCATTGACCACAGTTTATCCATAGTTCAGCTCTGTGATAAACCCATAAACCCACTGAATGACATCTTGGTTGCTCCCAAGATTCAGCAATTATGGTAAAGCTATAAACATTTATGTCCAGGTCTTTAAGTGATCATAGTTTCCAGCTCTTTACAGTAAGTACAAAGAATATAATTGCGCAATTGGTCAACGTATGCTTACTTTGCTAAGAAACTAACACACTGTCTTCCAAAACAGCCATGCCATTTGCATTATCCCAGTACTGAATGAGATTCCCAACACCCCAAATTCTTGAGCACTTGGTGTTGTCCAGGTTCCAGACTTTAACCACTTTAACACGCATGTGGTGGCGGAGTGCTGTTTTAGTGTCTAACCCCCCAACAATCTATGATTTTGTATTTCTCATATGTCTCCTTCCCATCTGAAATTGTCTATGGTAAGCTGTCCATGGGTGTCATTAGCCTAACTTTAATCAAGCTGTTTATTATTTTGCTTTAAATATTTTGTACATTTTTTACAATGGTCTCTTATCAAATATGTCTCTTAAAATGTTTTTCTCTGAACTTTGGCTTGTCTTTAACAGATCAGTTCCTTTTAATTTCAGTGAAGTCTAATTTATCAATTATTTCTCCCATATGTACCTTAAAAGTCATCCATGTGTCCCCTACATTATTTTCTAGGAGTCTCATGAGTTAGCATTTAATATTTATGTCTGTGATTGGTTTTGACCTAGTTTTGTGCAGGGTGTAAGTTCTCTGTGTGGGTTACTTGTTGTAGAGGCAGTTACTCCAGTACCAGGTTCTATTCTTTGTTGGTTGGTTGGTTGGTTGGTTTTTAAGACTATCTTTGTCAAGCAGATCACCTCTGATCCTTTATCAAATATGAACTTATTTACATTTTATTTCTTCCTGTGTGACACTTGAAAGACTATGTCTTTCAGAGAATTTGCCCATTTCATCTAAGCTATTGACAGAGTTACTTTATCAGCATCTTAGTATTCACAAAGCATGTAATAATATCTTTTCCTACATTTGTAATACTAGTTATCTGTGAGTCCTTTCTTTTTTTCTTACTATATAAACTTGAGATGTATCAGTTTTATTGATCATTTCAAAGCATCAGTTTTTGAATTGATTAATTTTTTCTATGGATTTTCTGTTTTCAATTGTAATGATTCCTACACTGATAGTTTTTTTTATTATCTTCTAGTCACTTTGAATGTAATGTTTTGCTTCTGTTTCTGTCTGGTATTCCCTCAGTCATGAATATATATGGTTGATTTTTGATCCTTCTCCTTTTATAATATGGGTATTCAATGCTTTATGTTTCTCTATAAACACTGCTTTAGGGAACATTACACAAATCATGATACATTGGGTTTACTTTTATTTTAGTCAAAATATTTAAAAATTTATCAACCCATTGTGGTGGTTAGTGTTGTCAACTTGACAGAATTTAGAATCACCTGGGATATGGGGCTATGGGCAGACAAGGTAGGACAGTCCTTCAACATTCCCTATTTCTCAGAAATGTCTGTCAGACATACTAGGCCTGTAGGCTAAAGTTGGATGCCCCAATGTTACAGAAGAACCTAGGGAGACTGTCCACGCAGCCAGATGTCCCTGTCATTAGGTAACATTTCACTCTTCTGGGGTCTTTGACAGAAGTTAAAGATTAGATAGTCATAGTTAAAGTTTTCCTTAGTTATGATAAAAGGTAAATTAGGTATAAAACTTTAAAGTCACAAAGATACGATAAATAATAGAGTATTTTCTTGAAATTTGCCAAATACAAATGGGCTGGATATTGCAACTGTAATTCTCAATAACTGTTTTGTTGTATATAATTTTACTATGTTAAAGTTAAAACCTTCCTTTTTAATTAGACAAAAAGGGAGAAATGTGGAATATTCCTTTACACTGTGTGAATATATGTTGCTGTGATTAGTTTAATAAAGAAGCTGACTAGCCAATAGCTGCACAGGATAAGGTTAGGGGGAAGAGCTAGACAGAGAATGTTGGGAGGAAGAAGGACAGAGTGAGAGGAATAGTGAGCAATAAAGAGAGAAGCAAGATGGGCACACCATACTGAGAAAAGGTATCAAGCCACATGGCAAGGCATAGATAAAAATATGGGTTAACTGAAAATGTAAGAGTTAGCTGGTAACAAGCCTGAGCTATTGGCTGAGAATTTATAATTAATATTAAGCCTCTGTGTGGTTCCTTGGGAGGGACTTATGGACAGAAACTTCAACCTACACAGTGAATTTTCCTTAAACTTTAAATAGCACAATACATTTCAATAATGGTTTGATGAAGTCATCCATTAGAACCAGACAAGGGTTTCTTAGCACTACTGCCTTCATCAGCTTTCCTTGGCTTGGAAAGTGATACAAGATTTAAGAAATTACAGCATAGTCAGGGGAGAGACATGTGAGACTATTCATGATCCTTTGCTTCTTCCATCAGCACCCAGGCTGTTTCCTGGTAAAGACAACCTGAGCCCAGGTAGAATCTGATTCAGAACAAATCAATGTAACAAACAAAACAAAATGAAAACCTATTTCACCCATGACTGAAGAGGAAGAACAGAATGAGTTCTTCATTCTCCACCACAAACATAATGTCTGTAATTACCCACAATGGGCACACTCGTATGACCCTCTAAAGTACACAGCCCAAAACCTAAGCTTTTCTATTACTTGAGAATTTTCTCCCCAGAATTTCTGTTTTATTTTCCTAATGAAAACTTTTTCCTTACTTTCCTTCATTACATGTCTAACTTCCCATACATACATGCATATATACATACATACATACATACAAGGCCAAAGTCATCTTTACAAGGACCTTATGATTCCTGCCATACTGCAACCAGGTACCACCACCATTCCCATCTCTTTTGACCATCCCAGGAGCCCTCAGTCGAAGTAGTTCTACAGGGCTTCCTGCCAATAGCCCAAACCCTAAATTTTTCTCTGAAGCTTGCTTAATGGCCCAGTATCTGCTAAAATTTTGCTCATGTGCTTTCTACACCTTTTGGGAACAATATTCCACAAGCCTATTAGATCAAGTTTATTAACTGTGTTGTACACATCTTCTAATGCTTTAGCAATCTATGGTCCAAATGTTCTATCATTTTCTGAGTGGAGTATTAAAATGTCTATAACTGGTCATGCCTCCTAATTCTGCCAGTCTGCTGCTTATTTTTGAAGCATTTTATTAGAATTTTTTAAAAAAAACAGGCTTTTTCTATGACCTCTGAACCCTCTCATCAAATGGTATGTCCTTATCTTTAGGAATACTTCTCTGATAGTCACACGGTGAACCCTGCTTTTGAACTGACTCAATATTTCCCAGTCATATGTTTTTTCAAACTTAATTTCAGCTTCCTGCGCCTCATATTTTAAGTCTTTCTGTTGCAAACATCATATAGCTGATTTTAATTTTACAATTTCATTTGACAATACTTTTTTTTTTTTAATCTGGAGAGTTAAGTTCATTTACATATCTTGGAATTCTCTCTAATTTCTTAATTTATATTCTTTCCCCACACCCTGGCTTTCCTATTTCTTCTTGCTGCCTTCTTTGAAGATGACATTTTATCCTCCTATTTTAATTTTAGTGACTCCTACTTTAAGTGTATATGAAGCTGCTGTTGAGTTAGTTAGCATTTTCTCAATTTAATGTGATGCATTACAGTGATGACTGATTTACACCATAATTTTTAATGAGTTGACAGATTTACCACTGCTCTGTGATCACCATTCCTTGTTGCTTTGCACTCGATGGGGGACAGGGGTTCATTTTTTCACCTCCCATAATCATATCCTTTTTATGTAGGAAACAGCTCTCATCTTTGTCTAAATATGCCATTCCACCCTTCCTGGAAGAAGGTTTCTCTGGGCTTATAATTAAAGTTTGTCAGTTTTTCTTGCTCATCGTTTCTAGCATGATATTCTGCTGCATTCTGGCTTCTTTTGTTGCTGCTAAGCTATCAACTGAAAGTCCCCTCCTCCCCAGCGTATCTTCCCTTTATATCTTTGCCCTTACATCTACCTGCTTTTCCTCTTTTAAGGTTTTCTTTGTTTAAATTCTTATTTCCCTGCTACAATAGCCAACATCCAAGGATCCATTTGCCCTGAAATTTAGAGGATCCCCTCCCACAAAATACCAGGGATGGCTCTGTGTGATCAAAAGAATGCAGTAAAGTGCTGACTACTGGCATCAAAGAGTAGGTCTTACAAGGCAAGTAGCTTATCCAAAGCTACCAGGATGACCCACTCTGAAGGAAGTCATGTGCCCTATGGTATAGACATTCAACCAGTCTTATGAAGAGGTTCATGTGGAGAATTAAGGCCTCCAAGGACAACCAGAATCAACTTGTAAGTCATGGTAGATTGGATCCTCTACCCTATCCAGTCTGCAACTCTTCAAGGGACCTTGACCAGGTTTGTGTTTTGCCCTGTAAGAAACTGGCCAGTCGTACTTCAGAATGGATTACCATCTTCTTCTCACACCACAAATGTGTGGGTATGTCTTCATCAGCACTTGTAATTTTTATTTTTCAATATATTAATTGTAGTGGCTATGAAATGGCATTTCTTTTTGGCTTTATATTGAATTTTCTTGATGACTGGATAGAGCTGAATGATCCTTCCCATGTCTGCTTTAATGAAATGTGTGTTCAAGGTCTTTGACTCTTCAAAAAAATAGTTGCTCTTTTTATTATTAATGAGTTGTGGGAGTTCTTTGGATATTCTAGATACAAGCTCATTGTTATGCAAATAAAGCATAAATATCTCTCCCAGGTGATGTCACGCCTATGTGCTTTCTTGGCAGTATACGCCAATAATCAGTACTTTCTGACTTTTATGGAGTCTAACGAATCCTTCCCATTTTAATACTAATACTGTTCACTTTCTAGAAACTCTGTGGCCATTCCCAGCTGTAACAGCACAGTACTTCTTTCTTGCTGCATACAGTATGAGGTGGGAACCAGCTGTTTTCTTCTTTTCACATGTGGATATTCCCCAGTTGTTCCATCAGTACCTTATTCTCTCACTAAGGTGCATGTCTATCCGTGAGCTTTTGTCTACGTGGTCATGTCTGTCCTCACGCCAATAGCACATCACTATGACCACTGTAGCTTTGTAAGAAGACGTGACACCTAAAAGTGTAATGTTTGGTTTGTTGCTCTTCTTTGAAAACATAGATACTAAAGTCTTCTTAACATTCTATATTTGCATGTAGATTTTAGAAGAACATTCTGCATGTCAAAGACCCGTCTACTCAGATTATGATTGCATTGACATTGAATCTATAAATCAGTTTGGAAAATATAGGCATCTTTAGACAATTCTGCTTTATATACTATTACTTTCTATAAATCATGAACATAGTATACAGTACCATTTAATTATTTGTATTAATAGTCTGTGATTTTCAATGAAGAGCTATTATACATCTTTATACAATTTACTACTTATTCACAATGATGATACTATTTTAATATACTATTTTACAATTTTGATATGATGTTATTTTATTTCATTTATGAGATTTTCTCATTACTATGTAAAAAAGAAAATTTTTACTTGTTTATAGATTTTGTGCTAACAATGCCTAACTCACCCATTCTAAGTGCTTTTTTGATGAATTCTCTAGACTTCTCTAAATAATATTAAATAAATAAAATAAATAATAATAAATAAAAATTCATGCTATATTCAAATAAAAAGAGGTAACTCATTTGATTTTCTGATTTGGGGCCTTGTATTGCCCTTTCTTGGTTTATTTCATTTACTGAAACCTACTGCAATGTTAATATAGTAAAATCAAATAATCTCTCCTTGTTGTCCATCTAATGTAAGAATGTCCAATACCGCTCATTGGATAAGATGTTAATTAAAGGTTTAATCTTAAATCCTTATATACTGAGGCATGTTCTCAATAAACACCTATACAGCCCTTTTTAAATGTGGGGTCTCACCTAGTAGGATGCCCTTTATCAAGGCTTAGATATTTATTTATTTATTTGTATTGCTCTCTAGTGCCTTCATGTTTTATACATAAATTAGCTGTATCAGGATGGTCCAACTCAAGTGACTCCACCATTAATTAAAAACTTCCATTATATATTTAATGAATTATTGTAGTCGTATTTTCTCAGCAAACACCTTATTTGTTAGATCTTTCTCCAAACTTCTGAGATCTCTTTTTGAAAGTCCCAAGGCACTTAAGCATCTACTCCTGCTCTTTATTCTTTTGGCAACTAATGCCCATGGTAGTTACTATGGTTTTTTTTCTCATACATTTATTATTAAAATATTTTTAACATGAGCTTGTCTTTCCTGGAACTTCACCTCCAGAAGTTCTTTGTGTCCTGAGTTGACAGCATATTATTTTAAAAAGAATATGCAGTGATGCTTAGGAACATGGGCAGAGCTCCAGTGTGGATCCGTTTTCATTTACATCTTTGCTTGAATTTTTCCACTAAGAGCAGCTTGTGGCCAAGAATTCTTAGAGGAGACTTTTTCCATCCCTCTACCATGAACTAATGATGAGAAAAGCATATCTGTTTGCATGTACTGTCTTTAGAAGTCTGGTATTTGTTTAACCTGTGTGGTTCCTGCCACTGAACAGAGTTCTCAGCTCGCTTTCCCACAATGCCCAGATCTAAGTTAGATCTGCCATTCCTCAATGGCATGACTACTAAATCAAACTTCTAGGTCATTTAGACTTGCTGGTACATGCAAGTCAGCAGCTTCAATGTTGGTGCTGAAGACTTAACCTGGGGCTTTGCCCATGTGAGACAATTGTACATCTTGATCCTTTCAGGGTTTGGTCACCACCCATACTGATCTACCTTCTTCCTAGGCTCACAGAAACCCCTGTGTTATCTAATGAATGTATTCATACATCATTAACACTCTTTTTCATGTCTCATCTGGTATTTTTGAACGTTTTGTAGTGATAGTAATTCAGGATATCTAGTTTTAAATGTAGTTGGTAACTGAAAATTCAACACTGACTTTTAAAATAACTAAATTCACTAACTGGTTATTTTGTTGGCTGATAAATAAATGAGAAGGCTAGATAATGATGGCAAATAGAGGAGTCATTGCCATCTATTCCTATAAATATTAAATACACGATCTGAAGTTTTGAGAAAAAACAACTATGAAAAGTAAGAAATAAATTTAATAAACAGTTTCAGCACTCATGCCAGTTTTTCTTTCTTCTAGAATATTCCAGAGAGTTTCCCTAAAGAGCTGTGGGAGGCATAGTCAATACAGGAATTGTGAGTAAGAGAAGTGATTGAAGCCCTGTGTTTGTACCTTACCCGTTCTGAAAGCTGTCTTTCATGGATAAAATAAAGCTTGAATGGATCAAAATGTTTCTTGGAAGCGAGCCAGGTTTCACATGAAAGGACTCTTACTTTACTTCATAGGAAAAGATCTCTTAGACATTAAACATTTAATCACTTGGGCTAAATTTCACAATTAAAGCAATTAAACTTATCTTATACACTATTGAATAGATTCACTGTGAAAGTTTTAGCATAGCATCTGCATGTGATAACTGGTCAGAAAATAATGGTATTTTCTTACATTAAAACCCTGAGGTAACAATGTCTTTGTTTGAGGAGCTATGGGAATGGACCTCGGGAAGCCTGAGGTCCAAAGTGCCCTGATTTTCCCTCAGTTTGGCCATCAAGTTCTAGTAGTTTCTCACTGAAAGAAGTTTGTATGGTATCCTTTTATGATCTTGTGTAATAAGCAATGGATTCCTATTGGGAATTGATGGAACTCCAGACATAGACAGCAAGGAAAGCTGATCCTCTTTGAGCCTGTAGTCTCATAGATTCTGAACGCTCACTGCCTAACAGAACAAACAAAAAGATTTCAAAACAGCTACCAAGGGTCACATGTTTCCTCCTCTCCCTATTTAGGATGTGCATACCTAAAGACAGAAATCACACTAACTTCTGTTTTCTTCATAAGGCAGTTCCTGTATGCAGACCCAAACAAAACACAGTTAAAAGATTAAACAATACTAACAAATTCTAAAGGCATTTTATGATGTGAATCTTCAGTAAGAGTTATAGTTTTACATATACATATAAAGAGAGAGAGAGAGAAATAGAGAGAGAGAGAGAGAGAGAGAGAGAGAGTTGAAACACTGGGTCAAAAAAGAATGTATAGATAATTACTGGAGAAATGACTCAGAGGTTAAGGGCACTGGCTGATACCGCAGAAGACCTAAGTCAATTCCTAGCACCTACATGGCAGCTCACAACTGTAACTGCAGTTCCAGAGTTTTGATACCCTCTTCTGGCTCTGCAGGCACAAGGTGTGAATGCAATGCACACACACACACACACACACACACACACATTCACACACACACACACACACGCACGCACACATGCATGCACACGCATACACACACACACAGGCAATCCATTCATACACATAAAAATAAACATTTAAATAGACTATACATATCACATTGCACATAGTGTTAAGCATAGAGTAAAAGTAGCACTTGTACCAAAACTAAAAAGAGATTGTAACTCTAGCATGACTTTGTTGTAGAAATATTCCACAGGATACTATGAATAAGAAAACCTGCCTTACCAACTTAAGGTAGCCGTCGGCATCCAGAATTAAGTTTTCTGGCTTCAGGTCTCTGTAGATAATGCCTAGTCGATGCAGGTAATCAAATGCCTCTGTCACACAGGCAACACAGAATTTGGAGGTGGGTTCATCGAAGCTGCCTCTGCAATGACATTGTTTTCTTCTTAATACACTGAATATGTCTTTGGTGCTGTCCTAGGCATCTAGATTACATTATAAAATTTACATGGTATATGTGTGTGTGTGTGTGCGTGCATGCACACATGCAGATTACCGTGGGTGTCTATGTGTCATGGTGCACATATGGAAATCAGGTGTCAATGTTGACTTACCCCTTATTTGATAAAAGGTCTTGTTTTGGTTGATTGCTACTACGTACATCATGCAAGCTAGCCACCAAGCTTCCAGAAATTACCCACCATCTCACAGGGGGAACACTGGTGCTACAGAGCCATATCACCAAGCTCAGCTTTACATGGTTATGGGGATTCAACTTCGGGTCCTGATTCATACATAGTAGCAGTTTAGCAGTTAACCTCCTGAGCCATTGCCCCAGCCTCTGGAAATTTTTTTTTTAATAACTTGAACATTAAATATAGTTTACATGCCAATGGCTATGTACAGATCATAAAGAAATTGATGGGAATGATTTATAAAAACTACAACAATTTCACTAAAAAAAAACAACTTACATTTATGCATTTCTTTCTGGTAATCACATATGAACATACAAAACAGAAAGGAAGACTTTTAGACTCCTGTGGCACATTCTGGAGATTTGCAACTATTTCGATGAAAAGCATGACCAAGACTTACATAATTTATCATATGACTAAATATGGTTCAAATGGCCACGTCCATTCTTGGCTACATAGCATCAACCAGTAACCCCAAGATAAAGCTGGCCATAATACTTCCCTGTTGGGCTCCCACTGATCTTTTATTAGAGTTACTTCATATAAGGATGCTATCTAATTTCATACATTGATTTTTTTAAATGTGGTAGCAATTCCTCACATTTTATAATCAAAAGTATGACTTTGGAGAGAAAACTCAATTTGATTCCTGAGAACTCAGTTTTCTTCACTCTCTGTATCCTCAGGTAAGTTATCCAAGTTTCCAAAGCCTGGAGAGCCATGCCTCAAAGGTGGAGTTTGCTACTACTTACCAGGGTTGTCTTTGGGGTAAGCACATATATGTAGTGACAATGTCTTCCTATAATTGTGCCCTTGAACCATCCTCATAGCCCAGCCCAGATGTGAGCTGATAAGAGCTATTGTGTTCAGATCTCTTTTCATTACCTGTCCCTTAATATACTCCATAGCTCCCCACCTAAGCAGGCCTCCAGAAGCATGTACACATATTTATTGTCCTTGAAAGTACGATATAATCTGTGGAGACAGAGGAACACATGATTAGAAATGTAGTTCCCAATCTCTTTAAGTTGGTTAAGTTACTTCAGCAAAATTTGGAAAAATGACTCCCATTTCCACACAGATACCCAACAACTGCACAGGGCTGCTACCGAACCTTCTTTGATCATTCCTATTGCCTTGACTCTCTGGCCTTGTCCTCTACTTGCCACAGACTGAACATCTTCATCTCCATTTCACTGTCAAAGTGTTATCATTCTTGAAAGGCTGAGCACCAAGGCCACCTTCATCATAAAGTGGCTCATTATCTCACTACCAAATAGGGGCTGTCCTTCCTTTCCAAAGCCACAGGCCTGTGAATGTATCACCTTAATAGGTGCCTTGCATAACAGTTCATTATATTCATGGTGTATGTCCCCTAACTGGTTAGCTAGTATTGGAAATAGACTCAGGGACAGACTTTTAAGTAGTAAGGCTGGTGGGAGTGACTTGGCAAGGACACCTAGAGGTGGGGAGCAGCCTGTGTGAGGGGCTTGCTGTATGATCTAGTGTCAACAAAGGCCACCTCTACAGAGCTCTGCTGCCCTTGGGCGACCCTGGAAAGTAGATGGTAAGTAAAGTGGCTCTTATCATTAAAAACAATGCCTGAGAAGGACAAAGCTAGTATGATTAACAGGCCTCCATACTCAAAAGCTGGGATAAGAGAGCCTCAGACCTGGAGGAGTGTGCCTGGGCAGTGCACCACATTCAACCCTTTGGGTGAACACATTTTCTGGTGCTTAGAGTTCAAGAAGAACCTGTTTCAGGGGATATAGAGGTGGCTCAGCAATTACAGCATGTGCTGCTCTCACAAAAGACCTAGGTTCGGTCCCCAACACCCACATGGCAGCGCACAGCCATCTATAATGCCAGCTCCAGGATATCTGTCACTCTCTTTTGGGCCTTCATGGCCATCCCCTATGCACATGATACACACACACACACACACACACACACACACACACACACACACACACATATATATATATATATATATATATATATATATATATATATATATATATGCAGGCCAGCACTCATATACCTAAAATAAAAGTAAGGAAGGAAGAATAAGAGGAGAGAAAGAGAAGAATGGGGAAGGAATGGGAGAGGGGAGAAGGGAGAGGGGGAAAAAGAAGTCGCAGTCCCCTTTCTTATATCACCACACCCAGATGGAAGCAGTCAGGAGAGATGCCAGAGCATGCACAGACATGGACACTCCAGTAAGTGGTCTCTCTAGAAGTTGGGCATGGTGGTATACATTTATAATCCTAGCTCTCAGAAGCAGGAAGATTACAGTGAGTTCAGAGTTATCCTGGACCACAAAGTTAGTACCAGGCCAGTCAGAAAATAAAAGTGTTTGGGAGCGTGGGTTCCAGAGCTATAGCCCAGGCTGGATGCCACACGGGACATCTATTTTCCCATCAGTTACACAACCATGGCTTCTCATTTTACATATAAATTAATCAAATTAGATATTGATGATACATTATTTATATATTACTGTTGATAAGCATTTACTGGAAAATACACATGTACGTTTCTGATCCACTTCCTCATAACAGTGATGTAAACATGATCATCTCACTGCCATCCCTGTCTGATTCTGAGTCCCTTCCATGTAAGCCTCGGCATGGAACGTCTTCCCTGATATTATTCTAAACACCATCACTGCTATCCTGCACGTCAGGCACTTTGCAGGAGCTAGTATTGTAAAAAAGAATACAACCCTTCACCTGCCCATCACAGTTCATTAGTGAATATTCATTTTAAAAGGGAATTCTGGAAAAATATAAATATAATTGAATGAATATGTCAGCATTGCTTGGGATCAGTCTTGTTTTTTTAACAACAAAACATGAGTTTTGATAGGTAGGAAGATAGATAGGTAGGAAGATTCTCTCAAGGCATTTCGTCTTTCTGATGGCTTCATATCATCAGAAATCACCAAAACTATACTTAGGGGTCATTAAAAAGTAAATGAAAATTTAAACTGGCACGTATCAGTAGCTGATGAATACACAAGTGAAGAGGGTATGGCCTGGATAGTACTTCCTCCAAGCTGATAACAAGTATGGAGAAAAATAGAGTAACTACTGATCACTTTGCAGCTTTGTACTTCGGTAACTGTGTGTACCCAAATGCCCCTCCCTGCAGAAGTTTAACATCTACCCAGCTTGTGGGTTCTTGTTTCCTTTTTCCCAAATTCTACATTAGCTTTGGATAAAATAATTAGCTCCAACTAGTCTGTAATAGCCACCATACACAACACACACACACACACACACACACACACACACACACACACACACACAC
>CABHPQ010142158.1:0-20884 GCA_902168405.1 Peromyscus aztecus | reverse complement strand
CACACACACACACACACACACACACACACACACACACACACACACACTAGCAAGGTTTCCCTAGAATGAAAGCCATTGGAAACTCCTACCCGGGATCTCATAGGAGAATTCTGAATAATGCTTCCCGAATGGCAACCGCTCACTTACTTAACGATGAAGGGAGAACAGAGCTCCTCCAGGATCCTCTTTTCTGAGTAGACGTGTTCTTGCTGCTTAGTGTCAACAATGTGCTTCTTCCTTATGCACTTCATAGCAAAAGCAACATTCTCATTTTTAACTTTAACCTAAGTGAGAGATGAAAGACCCTCATAATTAATGTGTCACAACAATGTACAATATAACATTAATTAATGAGTTAAACTTTTACACTTAAAGAGAATATAAGCTTTTAACCACTTATCCTTCTAGAAGTGATTTCTACATAGTTTTACACACTTCCAATCATTTCCAAAATACTTCACGTAACTTTTTTCTAAAAATTTTGTACTGAAATAAGAAAAAAATCTCATTAAATTTCATTGGGAGAAATTTTTACAGTTTTGATGGTGTAACATGGACAGCTTTGATAAGAAATGCCCAGGTCTCTTATTTCTTGATATTCACCTCTAATTTTCAAAGAAACTCATATCAACTTCTACATCTGTGGACAGCCTAAAAAAATAGCATGAGGTCATTTAAGTTTAAATTGATTAAAAGTAGAAATTCATTTCCTTGATTGTATTAGGCACATTTCCAAAGCTCAAAAGGCACATCAGGTGATAGAAGCACTGAAACACATGTCCATCATGGTAGAAATCAGTATGGAACACTAAGGGAGGGCCTCCTCTGTGTGCAAAACTCAGAACTCTTTCTTAGGAGAAAATCAAGATCAAAACAACTAGATTTTTTTCTGATAGTTATAAAAATGCATAAGCACACAATACTGCTTAGTAAATGGAAATGACTTCACCCCATATTTTGATTGTATTTACCACTGGTAATGTCTATAGAATTTAAATACGTGGGGAAATTACTGCTTCCAGTAATTACTGTCTAAGAAAGCAGATCTTGGCATTGTTAATTCAACCCTTTAGCTGCGTTTTTGGCAGAAAATACCAGTTCAGAAGAATATCTGCATACAGCATAAGTCACTTTGCAAATATTCTTCACCCTGTTAGGGAAGTGTTTTCCCTTCAACTCTCAGAGATGAGGTCTAGAATAAGTTTGAACAGTATTGTAGCTGCACTGCACGGCTGTTCACGCCCAGCCTTCCCGCAGACAAAGGCATTAACATAGCTCCTGGAGGTCACTGTACAGTGAATTGTGAAAAATTGGCTGGGCAAAGAAGGGCTTGGGAACTGCCACGGGCTCAGAGCCATCTGCACCCATTATGAGCACAGATTTTCATTCCACAGTTCCCTCAGAACACTTGATCTGATGCAGGACTTGTGCTGTTTCTTGGGAGCTGATTATTAAGCCCAGACAGGTGGTGATGTGGAAGATAACGGAAATCAGGCTACAGCTCCCAGCTGTCTTGTTGAGGACTGCGGAAGGCTGCTCTTCACACAGCCTTTTGCACTCATCTCCTTTCCTTTTTCTCTGATGGAAAAATTTTACAAAACCTCAAAACAGGGTAATGAGAGCCAACAGCAGACATAGAGGTGGGGTTGCTTAAGGAATATGACTATAATATTGAGGATCCCGTCTATGGTATTTCTGGGGCCACATTCTCCTTTCCTTTGGTGTAGAGAAATCATGTGTGTTATAATTGCACACATCTCTATACACGTAATTTGTTGCTAGGAAATACATTTTTTACATTTCATAATCTTTCAGAATGCTTACTTGGTACATTCTCCAATGATTACTATAAAAAAAAATTCATCACAGGATGTGATGTAGGAAAACTGACAGGACATCTAATTACTATTTGCAAGCACAAATCGACTGAGACATTTACTTCCTTCAGTTCAGAACACTTTAAGATAGCAACGATAACTCATATTCTTCCAGCACAAGCTGGAAAACAAAACAAAACAAAACAAAAAAGTCAAAACGCTTCGCTCAGATGCTTGAAACGTAAACCCCTTACAAGCTCCACTCTTCCGAACCCACCAACGCCCAGTGTTGCGATAATCTCAAGGTTCTGGAATGGGGAGGTTGAGGAGAATCTGGCCACCTTCTCTTTCAGCTGAATCATCTCCAGAGAAAGGGCTTTGGACAACTTCCAGTTAGACATAGAGCGCCTGAAGAGAGAAGTGAGACGTCACACACACACACACTGAGCCACACTGCTACCCTGCCATTCACAAATTCTATTCTCCCGGGGCTCATTTCTACCTGGAACACTGTCTATCAGTGCAAAAAAAAAAAAAAAAAAGACTATCTCAACCTCGACAGCTCGACAGGGATGCGTCTGGTCATATCTGGGAGAAGAGTAATAGAATCTAGGACACATCACACGTAAGGACTAGACAAAAGTCAAACACATTCAATGAGAAGTAAAATGGGGGATTTGTAGCATTTGAAACACACCTCAAAAAAGCTGTCAATAAATAACCCAGGAAGAGAGTCAGTGGAAGAGAACAAAACCAGTCACTTCCTTTGTCATTTGCAGAAGACCACACTAAGAATTTCTGCTGTTTGTCAACCAAGCTTTTCATGCCTTATGCAGAATAACTGCTGTGTGAAACATGAAAATACATTTTACTTCTAAGCAGTGTGGCTTATCAAATACAAGTTTTGTCTTTGAATTAAAACTGACTGTTCTGATTTATATATGGGTAAACTATAAGAGGCCATAGGCACCAAAAAATACAAATGCATATCTTGAAGAAAAAAAATAAGTACTGATTGAATACTTTAACTCAAAATCCAGTCTTTCTAGAAAATCTGAGTGTACCTCTAGAAGCCTGTTGCATACACATAAGCTTCAGCTTTCACGTCTGATGTCTAAAGGTTTGGGGTTAATATTACAAATAAAATTTAAATGTTTTATCAAGTAATTGTAATTTAACAAAAGTTGCCTATAGATTAAAAAAATCAATCACTATTACTAGATTTGGAGTGATCTACTCAACCCCCTCCTACTCACAAACACATCCCTGGAAACTTTCAAAAACTTCAAACTATAACCCCGCTCTTCACATGTAACCACGTCCTTTTGAACTAAGTCAGCATTCTACAGTGTTCCCCTTATCAGGAAATTTCTCCCTCAGATTCATACTCAATACTCAAAGGCTTCCTGAGAGGCTTAAAAACTCTCCATGTTGGAGTTGCAATGGTGTCCCTGGAAGGTTCTAGCGAGGGCACATGGAGAGTCACTCTGCAGGAATCACAACCTCCACCTGCACCTGTCGCTGCTGGCCGAGAAACCTTGTGTCACTTACTTTGCGTGTCTTTTCTCATCGTCACGGTTCAGGTTGGCCACATACCCCTCAAGGTATTTTTGGAGTTCCTCAAATGTCCCAACAGTTTGGTTGAATGTTCTACATAAAATAAAACAAAATGCTCTGCTGTGAAAGTATTCAGGCAATTTGACACTCTTTGTTGCCATTTCTCTGTGTTTGTAAGTTTACATGGGGGAATACGCATGTGAATGGAGTGTTATCACTCGGGAGCTGTCCGTCCACCTTCTCTTAGGACAGGGTCTCACCTTGGCTTGGAGACCGCCAATTAGACTAGGATGGCTGGCCAGCAAGCCTCGGAGACATGACTCTCTCCGCCTCCTCCCCCCCCTTTTTTTTAAATTACCTTACAGTTATTTCACATTTCCTCACAATTTCAAAATAAGAAAGTAACTCAACTATGTTCTTCTTGCACTATAATCAAAAGAGTTTGTTTAAAATTGTGAAATGGGGAAGAAGAAATAAGGATCGATAGAGTTTCTGTCACACTGTTTTAGAGTAATTACGATACCCTTTGGTCAAGCCACCCTCTGGTGAGCATTTTTCATATGCCAAGGACTCCGCTAGACACTGGCTCTGTAGTCACAATGGACAAATGACATGCTTCTGTGTTCCTGAGGCTTACGGTAGTTAGTAGGATAGGTGTTAAATCAATTAAACTGCATCAATATGATGATACAGAGTGTCATGAATGGTGCTATTGCTGTAGGACCTTAATCTATTCTGTAAGTCATAACTAGAGTCATCAAAACTGAAATAATTTCCAGAGTAAATGAGATGCCACTCACAGATACATAACGCCAGTGGTCCCAGAAAGCTAAGCTGTAGGTCAACCCACTTGTATCTGAGAGTTCATCTTTCTCACCTCGAATTCATATAATGTTTCATTTGTCATTGCATCAGGTAGATATCCTCAACCCAATATACACATAAATTAAACATTTAAAATTATAAGCCTACAAATAATTTGTAAAGTACATAAAATTACTGCATTTTTTTTTCATGGATTCTGAGTGACATCATCTGATATACGTGATTACGGATGAAGTTCACTCTTCTCTCTCTCTCATATATTTTGTCCTGGCTTCTGGAGCAATTATACCACAGCTGCTATTCAGCACATGCACATATTTTTAAGAAACTCATAAAAAAACAAATTTCCTCGTGGGACGATATTGAACTAACATATTTTCTATCCAGCAGCCACCATCCATGGACTGCTTCTATCTAAACACACCTTGCATTTCCTCAGCCTGTGCAGTTTTACTTCCCCTAGAGTGACTTCTACACTTTCTCTTTGCTTAGAAAAGTCCCGCTTTAAGGATCATTTCATCAATTAAAAATAAAAGAAAGCCTTTTCCACCTCTCAGAACCATGACTGCCACTCTTTCTGAGCAGGTGCTCTGGGAGCCTTGTGGCATGGTTCGCAAAATGGTGAGATGGCTCAGGGAACCTGGACAGCAGCCCCTGTTCAGTCATACAGGGCATGGCTGGGAGCAGACCTTTAACCCACTTGGGGTTCACATACAGGGCATTGCTGGGAGCAGACCTTTAACCCACTTGGGGTTCACATACAGGGCATTGCTGGGAGCAGACCTTTAACCCACTTGGTGTCTTATCTGTAGGAAATAATTAGAATAGCTTGGAGGGGTATTAGAATTACAGTTAGCTCTCTAGATATATTAACATTAGGATTGTGTGGTTTACACATGGTATTTGGCTTTTGGAGACAGTATAGAAATCTATAGACAAAATAATTGTATATTGTAAATTTCCTTGAAAGTACTATAAAGAGGGCATGGATCTGTGGAGTGGGTTGTAGATTAGAAATGTGTTGGTAGCTAATGAACTTGCATTATGAAGTTTACAATGTTATTCTATTTTTCAGTGTTCAAAAATTTTCATGATAAAAAGTATTTTTCTGGTGTTCTGATAATCTTTCCAGTGTTTCACATTTGTGGGTTTTATGCTTAGCGAATGCTATCATCAATCAGCCATTGACGACATTCCACAGTTATACCTTGCCGTTTTACTGATGTTGTTTGTTTCTATGTCATAGGAACACGTCTTGCTCTTTGATGACACCGCGGCTTTACATAGTCAATGCTCAGTTTCGGTTTATGTGAATTGTATTCTTTAGATTGACGACATAAACAGCGACTAGTTCACTGATTAATGAGGGGTCCAAAGGGCCAGGTTAAAATGGGCCTTGAAGTAGTGAGGGATAAAAAGTGAGTCTTATTTTTAAAAAGTAACCCAAGAATAATATCAATATTGATACATAACATTAAAAATTACTACAGATGGTCATGCCTCTCTGGAATGATAACTAGTTAAATGACTATTTTATACTTCACAGGAAGA
Organism: Peromyscus aztecus; assembly: GCA_902168405.1. Taxonomy (NCBI): domain Eukaryota; kingdom Metazoa; phylum Chordata; class Mammalia; order Rodentia; family Cricetidae; genus Peromyscus; species Peromyscus aztecus. The sequence goes on along the minus strand of CABHPQ010142158.1, from coordinate 15,134 downwards.
TTCTGGGCTGGGGGGGGGTGGCTCAACAGTTGGCAGCCCTTGCTGCTCTTGAAGAGAACTCATATTTGGTTCCCAGAACCCACATCAAGTGGATCATAACACCCTCTAATTCCAGCTCCGGAGATCTGAAGCTCTCTTCTGGTCTCCTTGGATACTCACACTCATGGCATACCCACAGACACATAAATAAATCCATGAAAGCACTAACAAACTGATTTCCCTGAAAGACACAGAATTTAAATCAGTCCATTGCTGATAATTATGTATCAACTTTGCACACAAAATATTTAGCCTGCCAGCATCTGCCACCACAGAGATGGATTCTGATCAGAAGGCCCAGTTCCTGCTCATGAATTTTAATAGAATGCACTTGCAGCTGAGCATTGACCAGCATTTCCAAGTGGTGATGAACGCGAATGTGAAAACAGAGGGATCGGAGTAACAGAAGCCAAGTCTTTGAAGTAGCAGGTGCCCGCATTCTCCAACATCAGAATACTCACTCTCGGTCTATCACAAGGCACGCGACATCATTTTCTTCAGCAATTATATTGGCTGATCTGACGTCATCACTGCAGATGAAGGAGAGAAGTCAGCTTTTACCACTATTAAAAACTAAAAGTCTGTTTTGTGAGGGAACCTACAATTTTACGTGAATTCACAGCCACCAGCTAAACCATCCAAAGACGACAGTGTTTGCAAATGCTGTGTACTTTATAGTCAACCCTTTACAAACGGATTTGAAATGTGTCCCAATAAAGGTTATGTCCACAAAGGATTCAGGAAAGGTAATTGTACAGGGAGCACAGGAGAATCACCAACTGTGATGCGGAATCTCATTGTGTGTTTTGTCACAGTCAGAATACAATAACTCTCCCCCATCAAAGAAGAATTACTAATGAACAAGGAGGCAGTGCACAGAAACCAACTGACCAGAGAAGTGTCCTGGGAAATGATCAAGTGAGCATCATACAGTAAATCAGTTTAAATGGAATCCAGGCACGTATGTAGAGAGCCATTTCAGCAGATTAGCTGACTAATGAAACACTTTCAGGCCATGTAGGTAGGATGTAAAATGGATTTTTTTCTCAGTAAAATCTCTGAAATTAGTATCTGTGTTATAGTTGATGAAAAATCATAGTGTAATTAGCACTGCTAACTTCCTTATGTGTAATGCAATGGAGACTATTATCATGGCTGTCTTAGATATAATGAGTCATTATATATGAGCTGAAGGCAGTGGAACTGTCTAAGTCAAGAGTGATGGGTCATTTCCTCAGTGACTTTGACTTACATGTTAATTTTCTCTTTCTACTAGTCATGCATTGGACACCAAATAAAGGCAAATCCACATAGCGTCCAGTGCTCAGAGATTCGCATAGAGTAACCCAGGAGTGCCAATGAAATGCAGTCATCACAGGACAGCTCTGGACAATTTCATCAACAATAGCAATCGTGTAGATTCCTTCACATCTTCTTAGTGATAGGACAGAAAAGACTCAGGCAGCCCATCTCTTGTAGGCCCCAGAAACCCCCTTTCTTTCTAGATGACATCCAAAGACCACTTTATGCAGTTTACAGTCTGTCCTCAGTGTGTAGGATTCCTGCTAAGGGTATCCATGAAAATAACTGAGCCTTGGGATCTTTTAGTCAGAGGCAGGACAGCTTTGGATCAGTTTATACATGCAATTAAAAACAGAGGGTGAGGCAGAGGCAGAGGCAGAGGTGGAGGCAGAGGCAGAGGCAGAGGTGGAGGTATGAGCAGAGGCAGAAATGGGGAAGAGAGAACCAAGCATAGACATGGACATGACCTTGGGTTACGTGTTCAGAGCGAGGGAATCATTGAGGTTTTCAGCTTACATGTCCACTTTGTCATTGTCACAAAAATCATTCCTTGCACACCCCACAACCACCACAGTTTCCCACGTGTGCATTCAAAGTAACTGTATGTTAAGTGCCATGGATTTATTTTTATAAATAAAATTCTGAAAGGACCCCTGAGACTATTTAATGTCATTTTGAAAACATATAAAATAGAAACAAGACTGAGCCACAGTCAGCAGCCCTAAAAAAATAGGATTATAAATATGTGCAAAAAAAGGAGAAACATTTGTATTAATATTTCCTTCCTATTCATTTTAGCTTTGTGCTTTCAGAAGCTTTGGGGAGCTGGTTGTCTATGTTAAACATAAATTTTCGTATTTCCTATAGGAAAAGAACTACACTTGGCTAGCGGCAGCAGACAGCACAAATTCCTTCAGGTCCTGCAAAACCAGATAGATAGCATATGGGTTCTCAAGAGCTGCTTAATATCTGTCCTGCATTATAGGGTCCTGTGAATCTTCAAGGTTTATTTGTTTTGCTTGAAAATAGGTAGAAAACAACCTGTAAATATCAAGAACAAATACATAGAAGTCTTAGGTAATTATGATAGTGTAAAAAAAGATAATTTCCTTATTATTAAAGTGAGTTCATTACCATCTGGGTAATAAGAAAGAAAAACTCAGCTTGTCTTTAAATTCTACTTTGAAATTTCTTACATAATAGCTAAAGCCCAATGTATTATGTTTTAGTACTTGGGTTTGCTTGAAAAATAAAAGATGTATGAATTTTAGATAATCAAATATGTCTTTGGGTAATTTTGGAGCACTTTGTCTTGGCGCTATAATTATGCAGCCTGTCATACAAATCAGCAAACCTGGAGCTTCATAGGTGAAAGTTAAGAAAATGATAAAAGGGCAGAAATAACTCTTTTCTTCAAACATAAACTGGGAATAAAACCATTTGCTGGTAATATAAAATCTAAGTGATTTCCTAAATAACTCCACATTATTCACTTAAAAACATATGTAACTCCAAAAATGTGTCTTTTTCTAAACTCTATTTGCTATTTTATGAAACTATTTCTATTTAGGAAAATGGATTTCTCAAGATAAGGGGTTTGTTTATTTGTTTGTTTGTTTGTTTGTTTGTTTGTGGAAGTACAAAGTGTCCCTTGAGCCACTTACTAGCTTTTAAAAACACATTTCCATAATTTAGGTCAATAGTAAATAAACTTATACTTCAAAGGGTAGAAAGGTCACAGAAATTTCAAATGCATTATATTGAGCTGATGCTAAAACTTGTAAATTGAGCTCACAAAAATTTTCTAAAAATAGATTATTTTTGACATGATGCTGTAAAGACACCCAGACTATGAAAAGCTGTGATTTTTAAATTTTATTATAGTTACTTATTTATTCTGTGTGGTGACTATTGTGTTCCCCAAAATATTGTGCACCCTAATAAACTTATCTGGGGTTAGAGAACAGAACAGCCACTCGATATAGAGGCCAGAAAATGGTGGCACTCACACCTTTAATCCTAGCCTTCTGGAAGCAGAGATCCGCCTGGATCTCTGTGAGTTCAAGGCCACATTGGAAACAGCCAGGCATGGTGACTCACGCCTTTAATCCCAAGAAGTGAGCCTTTAATCCCAGGGAGTGAGGGCAGAAAGCAGAAAGGTACATAAAGCATGAAGACCAGGACCTAGGCTGGTTAAGCTTTGAGGCTTTTGAGCAACAGTTCAGCTGAGATTCATTTTGGATAAGGACTCAGAGGAAACAGGATCAGCTGAGGAACTGGCGAGGTGAGGTGACTGTGGCTTGTTCTGCTTCTCTGATCTTCCAGCATTCACCCCAATACCTGGCCTCAGGTTTGATTTTATTAATAAGATCTTTAAGATTCCTGCTACAATTCTGTGTTGATGTGTGCCTGTACATGTGTGTTTGGATGGCATGACACACATATGGAGGTCAGAGGACAATCTGGGGGAGTCAGTTGTCATTAGATTTGGTGGCAAGTGCCTCCACCTACTGACCCGTCCTGCCAGCTCTCTTCACATTTGAATTAAAAAAAAATTTTTTTTGAGTAGGATAATATTGCAAACCATGGCAACATTCCAATTATTTTCTGGGCAAAATTAGTGTTTTGACATGGAAAACAGTCCAAGCCTTTTTTTCTGAGCACTGTAAATCCACGGACTCACCTGATCAGAGCTTTTTCTCCAAAGTACTCCCCTTTCTGCAGGGTTTTAATCAACTGTGGCTGGTCGTGGCCTTCTGTGCTCTGTGTGACTTTCACCTAAACAAAGTGAAACAATTCAAAAGAGAGGTCAGAGTAAATGAGGGATCTGAGCACACACCCATCAGATAAACCCTGCAGAACCATCTGAAAGAGGGAAAAGAGGAGGCTGCATCACCGTTACAGTCATGCAGTTACAGTCCTTATACTGTTACAGTGGCCACACTGTTACAGTCCTTACACCTTTTCAGTCCTTACACTGGTACTGTAATACACTGCTGTACTCTGCTCTTGTTAAGGCAGGTGTTAGACAACCCTGTGTAACAGGAGAATTCTCCATCCAAATCACCTTTCAAAAATTAAATTTTTTTATTTTTATTTTGTTTTTTTTTTGAGACAGGGTTTCCTGGTGTGTCCCTAGCTGTCCTGAAACTTGCTCTTTAGACCAGGCTAGCCCCAAACTCAGAGATCTGCCTGCCTCTGCCTCCTAAGTGCTGGGATCAACATATGTGTTATTGGTTATTTTCTTTACTCTCTTGGAGCATCCACCACCCAGCTCCCAAATAAATCACACACAGAGGCTTATTATTACTTATAAATATCTGGCCTTTGTTAGCCAGCTTTACTTAAATTATCCTGTTTATCTTTTGCCTCCGGGATTTTATCTTCCTCTATTCCTGTGTACATACCTTTCTTTGTTTCTTACTCCATGGATTGCTGTGTAGCTAGCTGGCTGGCCCCTGTGTCCTCCTCTCCTTGCTCTCTCATTCTTTCTCCTTCTTCTCCCAGATTTCTCCTTCTATTAATTCTTTCTGCCTGCCAGCCCCGCCAATCCTTTCTCCTAACTTGCTATTGGCTGTTCAGTTCCTTATTAAACCATCAGGTGTTTTAGACAGGGACAGTAGCATAGCTTCATAGGGTTAAACAAATGCAACATAAACAAAAGTAACACATCTTAAGATAATATTCCCGAACAGGGGTGCACCACCACATCTGGCTCCAAAGGTCAGTTTTTAAAATGTAAACCCAGTGACTCTTTTTGAGAGATCCTCAAAGCAGATAATCTGAGTCCTATAGGGACCTTTGTTGCTTCCAAAAGTCTAACAGAGTTGATAACTTAATCAAGAATAAGTTTAAGTATCAGTTTGAAGTCTCTCCATAGGTCGGCTATATCTTATAGACCTCTAAAACAATGCAAAATGGTGGCTGGCCATTTCAAAGTAAAGCACAGGCAAGGAGAGTGAGGCCCAGAAACTGAAACATACAATATTCCCTATTTGAGCTAGACTTATTCTAGTTAAATATGCTAATAACTGCTTCACAATGGCTAGAGTTTGTGATTGATGTTTATGAATGTCACAATGAATAAATATTTTAAAATGATAACAACGCAATTTCTTTATTAGAAAAATTCTTTGGAAGAATAGACCTTTACTTGCTAAATGCATACTCCTAAACCGTGGGTCATATCTGTCATATAAAGACATTATTCCAGCCTTGTTCTTGGGTCATTGGGCTGATTGACAATCACATACTCATTCCTAAAAAGAGTCTCTAGAAATAAACCAGCCATTATAGACATCACACACAGTGAGGCTTCCATAGAAAATAGAGTAACCTGTGTGCAGTTACTGACAAGCTACTATGCCTACTGTGGTCCATCACAAATGTTCTGTGCCCTCATCCCCAAACCCAGGCAGCTTCATAGAGAACACCTGAGATTCTGTCAGAGATACCTCATCACTCTTTCAGTCAGGGGGCTTCTTCCATGGCAATGCAGAATGCTGCTACATCCATGGCACACCAATCACAGCAGAATTCTTTATGACTTAAGCTTTATTTAGCATTTACCTTTCCTTTTGCCAAAATGAAAAAGGTGCTTCCTTCCTCTCCTTCTCTGATGATGTAATCGCCTTTGTCATAGTATTCCTATAGGGATGAGAAATAAGCAGAACATTAGATCAAGTGGAGGTCTACGACTGAAGGAATAGAAAGAACTCTCTGTGTCTTTAAATGAGTGTGGATTGCCTGCAAGCTGTCTTGCTATTAATACTGTGGCAAAAATAAGGAGAGTTGGTTGCTTTACTGGTCAGCAAGAAGATGTGTGCTTGCTGAGAAAACTTCACTTACTCAATATTTAATTTTAGTTAAGGAGGGCAGAGATATGATGAGAAGAGAGAGCAGGACAACATCCAGGGACACAGTGTGATCTCACCTTTGGCTGAACTGCAATGTCCAGTAACTCTCTGAAGAGTGGGTCAAAGGTTCAGAAACCTTTTACACATATCAGAAACAAGTGCATGATTGAATGATAACTTGAAAATACTCCTAATGGGTATAAGGAAGAACATTCTTCATATCTAACTCTTTGGGGAGCAAACCTAGAAAGAGTCTGCACACAGAACAGGTAGCTCTGCCAGGGGCATTATTTCTAAAGAACTCTCAACACAAATGGTCCCAGAGACATCAGAACATACATGTGCAAATTCTGGGTTTAGTGTTGATGTATCCTCATGGAACTGCAAATGATCACTTTTTTTGTATTAATTTTTCTGTCTTTCCTACATAGCTGTGTGATTTGAGAATTCTTGAACAGGGAAAAGGAATGCATCCACTCATCAGAGCACAGGAGCAAGCCGGTACCTTAGGACACCCAGACAGATATCACCCCGTGTTGCCTTAATCTGATGTTGTTTGTCTCAAGTCAGAGAACTAAAATTGATTTCTTAATTATTTATAACTAACAAAATGGGTTTGTTTAATTCTTTAAAACAGCAAAATTGACAACATAGTTTCACTCATTTGTTTCTTTTAGACTGGAAAATAAAGTCTAAGCTAAACTACTTTAGAATGTCTGCCTTTCAATATATTCCTGATCATTTAGGCAAAATGATCAAAGTACAATAGAATAAATATTTATGGACTGAATATTACTCCTCATATCAATGAATACAACTTTAATTTTTATAGCAATGTATATACTTAGTAAGACATTTCAATGTCTCTTACAAAGGACCATGAAATGAAAGGAACCAGATTCAAAGCCCAGCTCTACATGAAATTTCTTTTAAATGAATACATCAACTAAGAACGTTGACCTTCAAAGCTAGAGAAAGTCATTAGTTTTTGTAGATGCTAAAACAAACAAGCACAAACCTAGTGGCTTTAAGCAGCGCCCTTTGATTAGCGTCCTGTTTCTGTGAGTCAGAAAGCCCAAGGACAGAGTCGAGCAGCTTGGATTTCTCTATTCGAGGTCTTTCAAGTTTGAGTTTGGAGTGTTAGTAGGAACTGTATTCTGTTCTGAAACCTCAAGGCAGGGATATCTGCTTTAAGTTCATTGTGATGGCTGACTGAATTCATTTGTGGGATGGGATGGCACTTCCTTCTTGGCTGTCAGTGGGGAGTCAGGTACCCCTGACATCTTAGAATCAGTCATGGCATGTAGGATTTCTATGCATGGAGTCTTGCTGACTTCCACTTCCAATACAAAGTAGAATGATTCGCTCCTTTCAAGGGCTTCTGTAAATACATTCAGCTCATCTAGACAGCGAGGGGTTGGGGCCTGGGCATTTGTCTGCACAATTCTGCATATCCCCATAAGACAATGTTTTCTGAAATACTGGGCACACCTTAAACATAGTACATGTTTATTTAATAATTGATGTATGAAGGGAAAGGACAGTGGTATATGTTTCACTGTCACATCTCTGAACCTCAATTTCCTCTTCACCAAAGTAAGACTGTACATCAACTGCACCTAACAATCAATGTCTGAGGATGAAGCAGAAGTATTCATGAAATGCGTGGTCCAACTTTTGGTACACACCAGGCACCTGGTGACTGTTAATTCCTGTGAACAGACTGTAAACTGGCTCTCAGAGTCTTCCACAGGCATATGTGGCTACCCAAGGACGTGATACTTCTGCCGTTAATTTAAGCCATATAGCTGGTTTATGTTCTAAAGAACCAGGCAAAGGCGATGAGTCCCACTTCTGACCCAGGCTCACAAGCCGTTTCATGTGCGCATCTTTAATTGTACGGCCTAGAAGGACCTTGAAAACCACCTGCTAAATGGAAATGGCCAAGTAGCCATCCGTTTCTGTTCCTGGAAGACAGAGTAGACCTCACTGAGAACACACCCTTTGGACTGCTCTGTGAACAAGAGACGAATTCCATTTTACACAAACAACGAGGTTTTACATTCACTTCCCTTAGCCCAGCTCTTCATTTTTTCTCATTTCCTATTTTTCAGAAGTCTTCACTATAGAGAAATTCTGTTTTACAGTAGCAATAAGTGTGACCCTTAAGTATGACCATAACCTTACAACCCAAGATGTCTTCCCTCTGTACCTAAGACACCAGACTCTCAGTAAAGCTGCAGTGTCCTATCAGATCACCTATGTCTGAGGATCTGTTCTCCACGTCACTTATCCCCCCTCCAACCTCAGTCTCCATCACCTACATGGAGCAGAAACGTCACGAGAAGTTTCTGAAGGGCTATCAGACTGTTCTTCAACTATTATAAAACCCCTTATATGTGCAGAGGTGTGGCTTTAATTCCTGCCAGCCAGCTAAGTTCAAAGGGGACGAGCTTGAAAGGAGACATTGAAAAAGAGCCTTATGATTTCTTAAAGGGCAGCTTCCCCAGTGGACCCATCCCAGGGATAATTCTTTGTCACCCCAAACCATGGAAGAAAGTCAAATAATACCTCCCAGTGTGTCGACAGTAACTCATAGATGAGGAAAGGCTGTGGAAACAGGTCAGACCAAAAATATATAGTGGTGAGTACTGGCTACGACGCTAGGCTGCCCAGTGTTTGCCAACTGGGGAATGCAGGCAGGCAGGCCAGGGCGGCCACCGCACCCGAAAAGAGAAGTGCAAACAGTGTCGTGACTGTCCTGTAGTTACATCACAAAGGGGTCCCTTAGAAGACCAAGAAGCCATGGGCTCTGTCCTGCAGAGAGATGGTTCATTTTACATGTATATTGATATACCCATAAAGGTACACACACACTTATTTAAGAGTGAAACAGACTTTGAAATCATGCCTACACTTCTACTTTGATTTCACAAAACTGTTTCACTAAATTGGTTTCGAACTAGTAATGATCTACTACCCATGGCCTGAAAAGGAATTTTTAAAGGAAGATGTCTAGAAATCTGGAGAAAGATATAGCATGTGTAAAAAAGTAAAAATAAAAATAAGGAAATTAATTTCAGAAGAGAGTAAGAAAAGATCGGAAGAAAAAAGTGCAAATGGACAGCAGCCCCTAAAGACATTATTTCTCACTGTCAGTAAGATACCCCTTTTGTGCTGATGAAGCAAAAAGCAACAAATTGAGTTCCTATACAGAAAACATAAGAACAGGGAAGAAACTCCAGAGTAAAATCAAAGATAATACCAGACTTCCCCATAATCTAGAAATTGTGCTACAAATTTTTATTGCAAAAAGTATTGATGACTGACAAGATGTAACACATATACATGTATGCACATCCATTTAAGCACACATGTATGACTCATTCTGTGACCACGAATCCCAACTTATTGTTTAAAAACCTGTTCATAAAGCTGGGGAGATGATGCAGTCCGCAAAGTGACTTTCTTACAGGCAGGAGTCCCTGAGTTTGAGCCTCAGCATCCATATTTTTGAAAGCTGGCTATAGGAGCATGTGCTTGTAACTCCAGCACTCGGGAGGAAAAGACAAATGGATTCCCAGGGCTCACTGGCCAGCCAGCTTAGTCTAATCAAGTAATTTCTGGCCAATGTGAGACCCTGTTCAAAAGAAAAGGGGGATGATGCCTGAGGGATGACACTCACGATTGTCCTCTGTCCCTTTACACATGCACACACACACATGCACACATACCCACACACTCACTTGAACCACATATAACATGCATGGAGAGAGTAGGTTTTGAAAAACAAGATTTAGAATGGCAATCTCTGGAATGAAGTGGCAGAGCGTGGCACATTCTACAAAACAGGCTTTCAATCCCTTTTCACCCCCCACTCCCAGTGCTTCTCAAACTGAACTGAGCTTAAGGATCCCACTGTTGGAATGTTAGAACTGTGGCATTGGGATTCTCTATCAGTTTCTGATTCAGTGAGCACGGGACAGTACCCAGGAATCTGCCTTTCTGTTGGCACCCCGGACCAGAAGAAGGATAAAGACATTCACACTAGTGTGCCTCGCACAGCCGTGCCACAACTGGAGCTCTGTGAAAGGTGCAGAGGTGGACAGAACATGAGCAGAGGTTTCCAGAAGATGGCTGCCTTGCAAACGGAATTCTCTGGGAGACTTGTGCTCAAGAAAGCTGATGGAAAACCACACTATTAGAGCCAAATATTGGGTGTAGGAATTCAGCAGTCTGTGTCTTAAACATAGGATCTGAATGAAGGAGGACACGACTGCTCATGGTTGAGGTTGAGAAGGGTTTTTTTGTAGATGTGAGGGAGAGTACAGCCAGAGGTATCTGGAAGAGTCCAGAGCAGGGAGAGAAAGAAGCACACCAAACACATCCAGCAGACTGAGCAGGACCATGGGGGGGGGGGGGGGGCACCGGGGGAGTTAGAGGAAGAGAGGGGCAAGAGAGGGGCAAGAGAGGGGACCAGGAGCCAAGAGCAGAGGAGAAAGAGAGAAAAGAAGGAGAATAAGGACCAAGAGAGCCAGTTGCTGAAATGGCAGGGTTATACAGGAATGAGAAGCCGAGCTATGGAGTTTTAGTGTAGGGAGCTGGGTGAGAAGAACAGAGAGGAGCCACAGATACTGAGTAAGCCCACTGGCCAGTGTGCTTTGGGATGCTAATAGGCAGCATAGTTCATGGTTTGTCCTGAGTTTCTTTGGAACCTGAAGGATCCACTGCTTGGTGTGTGTGGAGGAGTGAAGGGGCGGTGGAGGGGGGGGACGACACAGACAGGATGACTCAGAACCCTTCTCTCCACCCTTCTCCCCATACACAAAAGAAAAAAGCTTCCCCACCAAGCTCTAAGCAGCATTTCAGACACTTTCTGTTTTTTCAAAGACTGTGGGTCTCAGGACAAATGCTCTGAGAACTCAGTAGGTGCTCTGTCATACCCCCCTGCTCTGGGGGCTGATTGTGGTCAGGACCCTGTTGATGAGTCAGGAGTCACTGGTAAATTATGTGCTTTTCTTAGAACTAAACAGAACCCATTACTCTGTTGCTAATCACTTCCGCATCCGAGAATTTTCACACATTACAGAGACGCATTTGTTTGTCAGGTAGAATAAAGAGTCCTTTATAAATAGTGCTGCTGCCTGCAGATGCTGAAATGTAGTCATGCTTTCCCAGAGTGTTTTAAAAGATGAAGCTTACAAACTTGAATTGTGTGCTAATTAATAATTCGAGACAGCCATCTATGTATCCTGTAGCTGTTGCTGATGGCCACTATAAATATGTCTAACTGACCATTTATTTTTAATGACATCAAGTTCTAATATTTGCTATCAGCATGGGATTCCCCTCTCATGAATCCCTTCTATTAGTAGCATATTAAAAACAGATTTCTTTGGTCAACAACAACAAAAAATATGTATATTATGGTGCCTTTCTGGCCTGAAAAGAAAAACACCCTGAGAAATTGGGATGAATTATTAATTTGTAACATCTGTGATTGGTTTATGTTACAGTGAGAAAATCCCAAAGGGATACACAGACTACACAGGCTTCTTGAAGCTGACTTTATATCTGAAACCCCAGGGGACAGGAGGCAAGGCATGGTGTCCCCATAGCTTGTCCTTGATAAACTATTGGATGTTCCATGACTATGTGTTTAAACATTACTGATGTCACTTAGGTTTAGGATAAAATGGTCACCGCTTCCTTCTCAGCAAATAGGAGTTTGCATTGTTTGTTATGATTGACAGGGACATGAGTCTATCAGCAAACAGACCGGCAGAGCTTTCTACTTTGTTCCTACTGAAAGCAGCTCTGTACAAGCGTCATATCCAGCTATGATATTGCCACCAGTCCCTGCCTCCTCTTAATTTCAGAAAAGTCGTTTTGGTTTCAATGAAATGAACCTCCAAGAAAGGGAGAGGGGTCATTTGCTTTGAGTTGGAATCTCTGAAATCTAAAGAGGTTTTCATAAACTGGTATCATTAAAACCAAGGGACACTTATAAAAGCAATAAGGATTGACAAGTCTTGACTAACACCAGCCATCTGTGGATGCCAGGAATAAGCTTTTGAACACATTCCAATCTGCCATTTGCCTCTAGATATTGAAATAGGTAAGAGTGCAATCTCTTCAAAAGTGTTTCCATGGCCCAGAATGCTGAGTATAGCATGCTGCATGGCCTGGCTGCAGACACCTCCCCCACAGCCCCAGCATGCCTTTTTTGTACCCTGTTTCCTAATTATGCCTCACTGATTCCTTTATATTATGAAAACTCTGCAAGGGATTGTGATGTTAATTGGAGAAAATCAAATGCCTCTTGAGTAAGGTAGATTAGTTGTATAAAATGTACTAAAAAGATTAAAATATGTAAATCAAATTTCACTATACACATGCAAATCCAATTTCTTTTTGCAAGTTCCAAGGCTATCTAACCCTTGCTGGTCCCTTAATTCAGGGTGAGTTGGCCTAAGGCTTCTCACAGTCTAAAACAGCTCCTGGTCTCTGTAGTTTAGTGTTTGACAATCTTTTCCTCTTTTTTCATTTACAGTACTAACAGTATGACTAGATTCTAAAATCTTTTAATGATATTTATTTTTTACTTTAAAATTTCTTACCACTTCCAAACAGTCAATGATCTTGGTTAGTTTATCTTCAGGTAAGTTCTTCAGCAAGGAAACACTTCAAAATTAAAAAGAAATCTTAAATTAATTATCTTTTTTTTTAATTAAGAATTTTTTTTTTTTGAGACACAGTCTCACTATGTAGTCCAGGCTACTCCTGAACTCACGATCCTCCTGCCTCAGCCTTGTAAGCACTGGGATTACAGGCATGTAACACCACACTCAGCTTTTACTTAATTATGTCTTGGGGAAAAAAGAACATTATTTCATGCAGACACTAAACTTTTACATTCACTTACTATTATAATGCAATGCACTTCAGTTTTCCCAAAGCATTTAAATACTGAAAACACATAAATAACAGAATTTCTTGACAATTGGAAATTGTTCATATGTACTATATACTATTCCAGGCATTTGTCATAGGTGTAAAAATGAAGGTACCAAGATCCTCCAAAGTGGACAGTCACATCCTCTCCAGTGGAGAGGGAACCCAGTGTACATCTTGGTTGGTTTTCTAAGTGGCTCACATTCGGAAAAATGTTTTCTCCCCTTCCCCCTGTCTCTTAGAGCCTGGGTGAGTAGCTCTATTCAAGGTGAAGGGTTAGATTTTCATCTAAATCCTTGTAATTAAGTGAAGACTGAACCTATGGGGACATGGAAATTACCAGTGACATACTCTTTGATTATTAATCTTACTGTCCTGTCTTTTTAAGTCAATGTTTCCAGAGGCAGATAACAGGAACATTTGTTCTGAGAGTGAAATATAATACTAAAACCCATTATTTTAAAAAAAAAATCAGAAATTTCCCTCAGTATGATTAACGAATCAATATGACCCAACTGTTTTATTAAAGCAATTTCTTTCTATTTTACACATTTTTGAGGCTATTGATGTAATTTCTATAAAAGAACTATTTCTTTTTTTACCATCTGTTATTTGACATGCTTACAGGAAAAATTATGCTATTCCCAAAACGCATGAGTAGATCTTGTGAAGGCTGGGAGCTCTAGGCAGACTCTATCACACACGAAGCAGGCAGCATTAGGCTAGGAGACGGCTGTAAGAATGCCTGCACCAGTGTACTGAATTTCAAAACACCAAAATGAGCCCCAGCTAGAGAACAGATGAATGCACGGTGACAGGTAAGGAGCTAATGGGTTGCAAAAACAACACCATTCTTACCAAGTTCAAAATGGGTTAAATCAAGCCATAAGCAAAATTACAAAGAATACCAAGGGACCAATTAACCACTAAACTTCCAAAAGCAGCCTACACCTGAAAGGAGGAGGGGCAGACGTCTGTGATGATGTCAGAGCCCACAGGCACTTTGGGGCCATCCCTAACTTCATGGATACTTTTTATTATTATTTTCTCATTTAAATTTATTTTAACTGAAGTAGGTATATAAAATTTGACACCTTTATAGGGTACTTTCCCATGTTTCTATGCATGTATATATTTTACGATGTTTAAATGTGAGTAAACACATATTTCTCCAAAAGTTTATCATTTTCTTAAGGTTAGAAACATTCAGAATTCTTCCCCTAAGCTTTTAAGAATATATGTAACGTTGTTTTTATGCATAATCACCTTATGGTGCAATATCACAACTTCTTACTCATGTTCACCTCTAATTGAGAACCCACTGGTCAACCGTTTTTCATCCTTCTTCCCCCTTACTGTGTTAAGCATCTGGGAAGCACCATTCTGCTGTTCAGTTCTATGTGGTGAACCTTCCCAGAGTCTACACACGAGTGAGACTGTGCTGAATGTGTCTGTCTATGCCTACCCTTTCTCACTAACACCACAGGCTCCACTTTGAGTCACGTCATCCCAAATAACGAGTTTTAACCTTTTTATGTTTAAATATTGTTCCATTATACATGGACCACAACATTTTCCTCATCCATTCATGGGCTGGTGGTCAATTAGTTGGTATCCATTTCCTGGCTATTCTGGATGGTGCTGCAAAGAACATGGAGACACAGATGTCTCCTCTAACATATGGATCTCATTTCCTTTTAATGCATTCCTAGTAATGGGGTTGTTAGCATTATGAGGTTTTGTGATTTACATATATATATATATATATATATATATATATATATTACAAGCTTTGTATTTTACATGCCATATTTAAAAACTGTACATATAAAAAAGAGTTTGTTTAGCTGGGCGGTGGTGGCTCACGCCTTTAATCCCAGCACTCGGAGGCAGAGCCAGGCGGATCTCTGTGAGTTCGAGGCCAGCCTGGTCTCCAAAGCGAGTTCCAGGAAAGGCGCAAAGCTACACAGAGAAACCCTGTAT
>CABHPQ010142157.1:0-20427 GCA_902168405.1 Peromyscus aztecus | reverse complement strand
AGATTTATAGAAATGGATTAATTTAAGATATAAGGACAGTTAGCAAGAAGCCTGCCAAGGCCACATAGTTTGTAAGCAATATAAGTCTCTGTGTTTACTTGGTTGGGTCTGAGCGGCTGTGGGACTGGCAGGTGACACAGATTTGTCCTGACTGTGGGCCAGGCAGGAAAACTCTAGCTACAGATTTTCAGAAAGAGATTTTTTTTTCGAGACAGGGTTTCTCTGTGTAGCTTTGGAGCCTGTCCTGGAACTCGCTCTGTAGCCCAGGCTGGCCTCGAACTCACAGAGATCCACCTCCCTCTGCCTCCCGAGTGCTGAGATTAAAGGCGTGCACCACCACCGCCTGGCAGGAAAGAGATTTTTTAGGATGAAGTAAAAGAGAAAGTTATCATCAGAAAGTGTGTCTCCTTATTTGCCCCTCAGATAGAAAAGCCCTTGCGCCCTGCAGTAGTCGTGGTTTTTTTTTCATACCCTGGTGCTGCCTGTAGGCTGGCCCTTTGGGCAGCATTAGTTCCTGGCAACCTAGCTGCTTCGACAGCATCATCCTCTGAGCAACGTTCAGATGCAGGGCTGTAATCTCAGTATTGTGAACTTTCTGACCCTATGTGAGAGCACATTTTGAGTAAGCAACTTCTCTGATTGATATATGAGATCCCAAAACTAGAATGGGGCCCCCATGATGCATGTCACCACCCACCATCATGGAATGTCCTCCATGGTGTTCCCATGATGCATCTCACCACCCACCATCATGGTATGTCCTCCACAGTGCTCCCATGATGCATCTCACCACCCACTATCATGGTATGTTCTTCACACACCAGCTCTGGCTTCTCCTCTAGCTGTGCTGATGGTGAAGGGGACAGGATCTAGTGGATGAACACTCATCAAAGGGGTGCCAGCCAATTCCACTGGTGGAAACTTCAAATCCATTTAAGCTGTTTAATCCAGGCAAGTCTGGATGTGGTAAAACCAAGGCAAGGATCCAGAGTGAAGAATTGGACCAAGATCTGAGCAGCCACTGTACTCCCAACAAAGGCAAAATTGGCACACTAGAGTCAAGTCTGCAGCAACTGCAGAAGCTGGTTCCAAGCATTTGGAAGAAGGTCCAAACCACTGCAGGAGGGGCCCAGGTGAGGGCATGCTTAGAGCACAGGATTTAGACGCTGCTCTGTGGGACTCTGAGAGAGCAAACATGCCTCCTTACATCCTCTGACCAGGGCACAGTGAGCAATTTGACCTTGACTATTGCTCAAGATACTCTGCTTTTGAGAGTCTCCTTCACTTTTTTTTTTTTTTTTTTTTTTTTTTAAGACAGGGTCAAGGCTGATGTTGAATATAGAGATCCACCTGCCTGTACCTGCCAGGTGCTGGGATTAATGGTGTACATCAACACACCTGGCAGGAAAACAGTCTTGTGTTTATTGATTTGTTCAAATTCATGTGTCCTGGCCCACATCCATGGTTCAAAAGGTCCTTCCAGCCTGGCAAGATGACTCAGCAGGTAAGTGTTTGCTGAGTGTGCCTGACAGCATGAGGCCATCCCATGAAAAGATGAGGAGAGAACTAGTCCCACAAAGTAATCCTCTGGCCTCCCCATTCACATCCACACAGCTTGCATGCACCCTACACCCGTCCTATGCACACATAATAATAGTTTCAAAGGCCCTCTTGTCTCTTACAAGGTTCCTAATTACTTTACTGTCTTCCTTAATGAACAGCCAGAAGTCCTTGGCTGGATTGATGAGACAAAAATCCTTCCACTGAGGAGAGAGAAAAGATGGTTCGTCAGCCAGAAGGTCTTTATCACCTTTGCGTCGATGCGGCCATCGGCTGTGGATTGGACGAGGCTTTAGGGAGCATGACTGCTGTGCACATCTGCATCCACAGACAGACCCCTTCACGCTGAAAACCTGGTTAAGAGCTCATCTCTGAGATTCTCCTCCCTTGTTGTCATGGAGCTCGCCAGAGGCCTCTGGCTGTGCTTTCAGAACACTTCATGTTAAGGTTCCAATAACTCAGATTCAAGGGTAAATAGACCTTTCACATGGTCGGGTCTCAACAACAGCCAAGAAGTTCCTTTATTCATTTATAGTAAAAGCTTCATCTTAACATGTCAACAGGAGAGCACTTCCTTGAAGGATCAGGCTGGGATCAGGATTGCAGAGTTAATATAAGATCAGAGCAAAGAAGTCAGCTGCTGTAAGAAATACTCTTGCCAGGCCACAGCCAGCTAACAAGTTCCAATTTTTCACTCTCCAGTAATAGATACTTCATTTTTGTTTGGAGACAGGATATCATTACAGCCCGGTCTGGCCCCAAACTCACTTAAGTAGCCAAGGATGACCTTGAACTCTTAGTCCTTTGTTTCATATACCTCCATTTCACAAATGCCCGGATTACTGCTATGCACTACATGGCTCAGATGTTATTTTTCCCATTTTATATGAGAAACAAGACCCTCACTCTGTAACAGCAGATTCATGAGACTAGCAACGGCCAATAGTTCTGAATCTAAGATTCTGCAGACTAGGACTCCAGCAGGGAGGGAAAGGTGGAGGGCTGGTGCCACACCTTGGCTCCAGACTGGCTTTTAACGCCCTCATCTCGGGAAACCCCTGCTCTTCTTTCTCCATAGGCTGGTACTCCAGAGAGTTACAATCCTCACACTCTTCCAGCATAGCCCCTTCCCAATTCCCTGTCCCATGAGATCAGGATGCCAAGCCTTATTGGATAAACATCCTGGGGCAGCATCACAGCCTGTAATTCTCTAACTCTTAGACAACTGGGTACCAGCCCCCAGGTAAGCAGGGAGAGGGCCGTGGTGTCTCCTGCTTGTCTGTGACTCTTGGATGAATTCTAATTGCACCTCACACCGAAAATGGACCATGACAATGTATTTTTACATCCAGAATCCCTTTTCCTCAATGATTCCTGGGACGCTGACCAATTCCTTGATCTTTCTCTTCACTGTGCTTCAGGCCAATGCTTAGAATGAAGGCCGCGGAAGCGTTACATCACGGTGGTTCTTTGAGTGGAGTTTGTGTTCATCTCAGCTGCAGTTCCTCGGCACAGCTTGGTCTGCTCCCCATCATCTCTGGTAACTTCTCTTAGCCCCACTGCCAATTCTCCCTTTACCTGGAACTCAGGCTCTGTCCAAATGGTCTTCTTGCAGCTCTGAGCTCGTGATAGTATCAAGGATAAGATTTGGAATCTAAGGCTGTGTGAACAGAACTCTGATGAGGGTGAGCTGGAGAAACTGGTTTGGTAGGAGAAGCAGGCTTTCTTGAGAGAAATTGACATGAAGCAAGTCCTGAGTTGGGGATGTACACCACGATAACATTTGGGGGGCAAAGTCTGGTTTTTCCTGTAAGTGTGTGTGTGTGTGTGTGTGTGTGTGCGCGCGCGCGCGCGCTCGCGCGTGCACTTAAGTTGGCTGGTCTTCATCCAGACACTACATTTCCAGGAGCTGTTGATATGGGTGGGCAGAGCTGCAAGCCTGGCCTGTGCCCCCTCAGCAGACTTCCTCTGCCCTTTGCGAGCAACAGCGGACAGGACTAGCGAGAGAGGCCTACACCCTGTTTTTGGTTCCCTTATCTGCAGAGTACGGTTTCTCAACATGACTACTCTGGACATCTGGGACTGGATAATTCTCTTTGGGGAAGGCGGTGCTGCGTGAGCTGCATATTTGACAGACTCCCTCCCTTCTGTCAGCTAGCTGCCATTAGCAAACAGCTTCCTCATTCATGACAACCCATATGTCTGCAGACTTTAATAGATTCCATGGACAGTAGGCATGGGCAGAGAAACCAAGGCTGGGAACCACAAATCTAAAGGCCACTTTGTATTCTCAGAGTGTCAGGAGGAGGTGAGGAGGGAGAGCAGTGATATGGGACATGAGGTTGTAGCTGGGCCACAGAGTGAGGTTGGAGGAAACAACGTCATCTTGCTGAAACGCAGGGCTCAGGTGATGCCCTGCTATAACAGATCAAAAAATCACCTGTGCGGCAAATTATTTAATATGGTTGTGTCGAATTCAGCACATCTTCTGTGTTTACTCACTCAAACTAAACAAGATCCTGAAAAACTTTCATATTAATTAATTTTATAACTTTTCTATTAATTCAATTTGTTCTTTGACAATCTCACATACATATGTATATACATACATACACACAGATATATATATATATACACATACACACACACACACACACATACATATAGTGCATTCTGATTGCTCTCAGTCCCCACCCTCTCTGGTCTCCCTCCCATCCCTGACAGTCCCCTCTCCTCCCTACAAATCCATTTCTCCCATTCATCTTTCTGTTTTATTTTGTACCCACTGAGTTTAGCCAGGGTTGTTCTGTGTCACCATGGCTTTGGGACTGTCCACTGGAGGCTGGTGGGCTCAGCAGCAGGTACACAGCTCAAGTCAGTGACTTGCACCTCTCCTAGAATCTGTCAGTATCCAGTGATTTAGAAGGGAGGGTAAGGTCCTATGAGCCTCTCCCCATCCCAATCCTGACTCTAACAGGGTCTTGTGTAGACCCTGTACATGTGATCACAGCTGCCGCGTGGTCATGGTTGCAATGGTTTCTCATTTCTAGAAGATGACGTTTTGTTGCACGAATCTTAAAAGTCCTTATTAATAAAATCAAACCTGGAGCCAGGTACTGGGGTGAACGCTGGAAGATCAGAGAAGCAGAACAAGCCACAGCTTCCTCACCTCGCCAGTTCCTCAGCTGATCCTGTTTCCTCAGACTGGAGGCCTCTGAGTCCTCATCCAAATGGATCTCAGCTGAACTGCTGCTCAAAAGCCTAAAAGCTTAACCAGCTCTAGTTCCTGGTCCTCACGCCTTATATACTTCTCTGCTTTCTGCCATCACTTCCTGGGATTAAAGGCGTGAGTCATCACGCCTGCCTGTTTCCAGTGTGGCCTTGAATTCACAGAGATCCAGATGGATCTCTGCCTCCCAAGTGCTAGGATTAAAGGTGTGAGTGCCACCATTTTCTGGCCTCTGTGTCTAGTGGCTGTTCTGTCTCTGACCCCAGATAAGTTTATTAGGGTGCACAATATTTTGGGGAACACCACAGTGTTCCTTAGCCCTTCCTTATCTTCTGCTCCTACACTCTTCCTGCCCTCTCTTCCTCAGCATTATACAGAAAAACATCTTTAAAAGAATATATAGCCGGGCGGTGGTGGCGCACGCCTTTAATCCCAGCACTATCACACTGAGGACTGATCCCAGGACCTTCCTCAGAGTGCTAATGGAGCACTCTATGCTGAACCATAATCTGTTCTTGATTTTTTGAGACTTGGTGTTGACAGCAGAAGTGGGACATAGGCCAGAGACAGTTCCTCACTGGCCCCTCAGTGGCCTGAAGGGTTGTTTTCAGGAACCTCTACTGAGGTTAAGGCAGGATTCTTGACCTCACTACAGAAAATAATTTCAGAAAGCATCGCTGTTGTATGATATTTTGTGTTGTGACAAATAAAGCTTGCCTGGAGATCAGAGGGCAGAGCTAGTCACTAGTTAACCATAGAGGCCAGACAGTGATGGCTTACACCTTTAATCCCAGCACTTGGGAGGAGAAGCAGGAAGATCAGGAGTTTAGGGCCACCCTGGGCTACAAAAGATTGAACCAGTCTAAAAGAGAAACAGAGTCTGTCAGTGGTGGCTCACACCTTTGATCCCAGCACTTGGGATCTCATGCCTTTGATCCCAGCACATGGGAGGCTCAAACCTTTGATCCCAGCACTTGGAAGGATCATGCCTCTGATCCCAGCACTTGGGTGACACACGCCTTTAATGCCAGTACTCTGGAAGGTGGAGACAGGATCTGGGCACTCCCATTCAGTCTGAGATTTCATAGAGGTAGGAACTCTCTAGTGGATGGCTGCTCCACTTCTCTGATCTTTCAGCTTTCACCTTCAATATCTGACTGGGTTTTATTGTTAAGACCAGTTAGGACCACACTTCACATGGATATGCAATATGAGGTAGTATGAGTTAGGTTTACCAACAGAACTTTAGCATCGCCCTGAGAGGGTTGGTGGGGAGCTTAGGGCAAGTGCTTCTCAGGAAAGAGTAGCAGCCTGCACGTCCATATGGCAGCCATGTGTGTGATGTGGGTGGCTTCTGAAGTTACTCTCAAAGGGTTGCTAAGGAACTCTTTAGTAGATAGAGCATGAGGTCATAGGATAGTTGCTGATGTGTGCTGCACAGGATAACAACCGATGAGGTGAGAGTCCTAGGTCACGAGGGCTGCACAGGAAGTTAATTTTGTTTTTAGGATTTTTATAGGACTGGAGAGGTGGTTTCACAGTTAAGAGCACTTGTGGCTCTTGCAGAGGACCTGAGATCTATTCCCAGTAAAGACGTCTGGCAGTTCACAACCATCTATAACTCTAACAACAGGGTATTTGATACCCTCTTCTACCCACATGCATGTGCACACACATATCACACACACATACACACACACACACACACACATACACACACACACACACAAATAGAAAGAATAAAATCTTTTAAAAAGAGTCACTTTATTGTTTATGCGTGTTTAAGTGAATGCCATGTATTGTGTGGGTGTTCACTGAAGACAGGGGAGAGTGTCAGATCCCCTGCAGCTGGAGCTGACAGGCAGCTGTGAACCACCCCATGTGGGTGCTGAGAACCAAACTTGGGTTCTCTTAAAAAGCAGCAATTGATCTTAACTGCTGAGTCATCTTTTTAGCTCCAGGTTTAATTTTTGTTTTGTTTTGTTTTGTTTTTGGAGACAGGGTTTCTCCATGCAGCTCTGCTGTCCTGGAACTCACTCTGTAGACCAGGCTGGCCTTGAACTCAAAGAGATCCACCTGCCTCTGCCTCTTGAGTGCTGGGATTAAAGGAATGTGCTACCATCTCCCAACTATTTTTTTTTTATTGTAAGCAAAATTAAGACATATTTGTGAGATTCTCAGAAAATATCTGGAAAAAGAGCAAGACCATACTCAAGGGGCATGTGTGCTTAAACCTTAACGTGATTCATTGCTATTTTAACATTGCTTTAAGTTTTTCTACACCTATTTACTAGTGTGTGTATGTATGTGTGCACACAGCCACAGTGTGCATGCCACAGCACACATGTGGAGGTCTGAGGACGACCTATGGAAGTTGGTTCTCTTTCCACTTTTGTGGGTCCTGGGGGATTGAAGGCAAGTTGTCAGGCTCGGTGGCAAGTGCCTTTACCAGCTCACTGGCCCAGTGTCAGCATTCTTCTCTGAAGACATCTGAACATAAATAAATACGTCTCTGTGCCAGCAAACTTGAGTGCAAGTGCTGCTACCTGGGCCGGATGTTTTCACTTAAATTAACATGTACAGGCGCTGTGCCTCCGTGTGTGTGCGCGCACCATTTGTGTGCCTGGTGCTTGGTGCCTGCAGAGCCCAGAAGAGGGCACAACGATCCAGTGGTTGTGAGCCACCGTGAGGGTACTGGGAATCAAATCTGGGTCCTCTGTAAGAGCAGCCAGGGCTCTTAAGCACTGAGCCATCTCTCCAGTCCTGTGTGCTTTGAATTCTTATTCTCAGCTGGAGAAAGATTTCAACTAGGCCCTGGAGTGAGGGATTCCTTTCTTCTGATGTTTCCTTAATGTTCTATATCTCTCTATCCTATCTCAGTCTAACTATATTGCCCAGGCTGGCTAAAAATTTTCCAGTCATGCCTCAGCCTCCCAAGAGCCAGGATCGCAGACATGTGCCACCACACGCAGCCCGGCTGTGCCCTTTAAGAGCCTCCAGCAGACATATGCCACCACACGCAGCCCGGCTGTGCCCTTTAAAGCCTCCAGCAGAGCCCTCAGCGCCAGGGCTCACTACCAGCTTCAACAGAGTGCTCTTGGAGCCGGGCGGCGGTGGTGCTGCCTTTAATCCCAGCACTCAGGAGGCAGAGCCAGGCGGATCTCTGTGAGTTCGAGGCCAGCCTGGTCTACAGAGCAAGATCCAAGACAGGCACCAAAACTACACAGAGAAACCCTGTCTCAAAAAACCAACCAACCAACAAACAAAAAACAAACAAATAAAAACCAGAGTGCTCTTGTTCATCATGAGGTTACTTGTTACTGTGTAAACAATAAATAATACTAAGGATAACTGAGAAAGAAAAGCCTCTTGTTACTGCCCCCACACCACAATCGAATGTTTTCATTTTCCTCTGGTCTTTACCAAATAAATATATGTTTTTCTTATACACACCATCCCTTCTATCATGTGCCCGAACCCCCCTAAACAACAACAACGAAATATAATGACCCTCCTGAGGATCTGGAGGTGGTGGAGTACCCAGCTGGTAGAGTGCTTGCCTATCATGCCCATAGCCCTGGGCTCCACCCCAGCCCTTCATAAAGCTGGTGTGGTGGCACATACCTGTAAGTCCAGTACCCAGGAGCTAGAGTAGAAAAGCAGACATCCAAGGTCATCCTTGGCTGCATCAAGAGTTTAAGGCTTGCCTTGGCTAGAGGCTGTCTGAAAAATCAATAAGTAAATAAATAAATGCCTCTTAAGTAGACCCAACTTTAGGTTTCTGTCACTACCTTCTAACCAGTATTTAGGGGCTAATGCCACCTTGAGAGGCTTCTTTGGTGCATGAGGATGTTTTGAGAGAAAGTGTGAAGGATAAAGGGATACTTGCAGGGGTTTACTCCCCACAGGGATGATACTCAGTGGCAGACTTCTGGGAAGACGGCTTCAGTCCTGATTTTTCACATCCTTCCACATCACTTACTTAACCAAGGACTTTAAACTAGAAGTGGCCTTAGGTACTATCCAGAGTTCTCACCTTACAGATAAGAGATAAGCTGACTTTTCTAGATATCAGGAAGTGTAGATGACAGGGCTGGGAAGCATCCCGAAGCTGATGGCTTTCCAGAACACTCCTTTCCTTATTGTATGTCCATAAAGTTCTCTGAGGTAGGATGAAACAACAGAATTATGAAGAAGGAACTATAGTGTGACTGTGTCCCCAAAGTTCATAGGTTGCAAACTTGAGTCTCAAATCAATACATTGATGATGCTCGGGATGGGGCCTTTGGGAGGAACTTGGGGTTAGACGAAGTCGAGAGAATAGGACGCTCATGACAGCACTGAGCTGTAGCTTCCTGCAGGCTGGTCAGGCTGGAGAGCTGGCTCAGCAGGAAAAAGCACCGATTGCTCTTCCAGAGGACCCAGGTTTGAATTCCAGCATCTGCATAGCCGCTCATAACTCCAGTTACAGTGTCTGTAACTCCATTTCCAGGGGATCCCCTACCTTCTTCAGGCCCCCACCGTCACCAGGACACACCTGTAGGCAAAACACCACACACACAACATAAAATAAGAAGGAAGGAAGAGAGAGCTGAGCACACATACGCGCTCACCTCGGCCGCGTCACGACGCGTGAAGAAGGCCCTCCGGCCATGCTGCAGCTTGGCATTGTACCTCTTGGCCTCTGGGATCACAGAAAATAACCTCTTTACGGACTACTGAGTATGTGCTATTCTGTCATGACAGCAGAATTTGAGACAACTCATGCTCATGCAGTTGATTTACTGCAAAGGGTTTAATTCTGTTTCCTGTACTGTAAGGGTTTGAGCCACAGTCTGTAACATTCGATGGAAATTGTTCCCACCAAAAGTTAGAAATATGGGTTTAATCTGGCCTCTATAGCTTATGAGTACCGAGCCCGAGACCAGCTTAACTTCTTTGAACTTTGGTTCTTCATTTGAGAAAACCATAGCAAAGTCCAAGAGTCAAGGAAAACTCAGAATAGGTGTTGAATGTTCTGTCCTTTGACCCAGCAGCCCCTCACTTCTGGAAATTTGTCATTGGAAACATCATTTGCCAAAATAACCCTGTAGCTAAAAGTTTTCCTCAGGTCCTGCCTGGGCCTGAAGTCCACAGCTGCTTATAAAATAATCACCAGCCCCATGGACCCCACAGCCGCTTATAAAATAATCACTCAGAAGCTTATATTAATTAAAACTGCTCGGCCATTAGCTCAGGCTTACCACTGACTAGCTCTTACATTTAAAGTCAGCCCATTTCTGTTAATTTATATGTTGCCACATGTTTCATGGCTTTACCTGTGTAAAGCTTTACCCATTTCATGCCACTCCCTGGATGGCAGGCTGGCGTTCCTGACTCAGTCTTCCTCTTTCCAGAATTCTCCTTGTCTGTTTATCCTGCCTATACTTCCTGCCTGGCTACTGGCCAATCAGCATTTTATTTATCAACCAATCAGTGCAACTCATTCACAGCATACAGAACATCCCACAGCATAACCCTGTGTTGGAAAGTCACATGCTCACCCCTCGGATGCCAGCGTGAGTGCCCTAGCTGGTTTGTATCATTGTGTCATTAGAGATGGGTATTGCGGTGTTTACAGAAAGACTGATGTCCACAGAGGAAAACCGCCTGGTCTGGAAATGTGCAGGAAGTCAGTGGCAGAAACAGAAGTTAAGTTCCCGTCTGCCTCCCTCACAGCCCATTTCTTTTTACTATGTTATTTTTTTGTGATGATAAATATTTGAAAATGACCTAAATACCCAATGAGAAGGCTTAATTTAAGAATTCTGCCATGGGAACCAGGGAGATGGCTTAGTGGATAAAGCACTTGGCCTATAAGGACTGACGTGTGAGCCCCGATACCCACATCAAAACCAGGCGGTTGTCACAGTCCACCTGCAACCCCAGCGGAGACAGGGAATTCCCAAGACCTGTTGGCTAACTAGACTAACCAATCAGCAAGCTCTTGGCTCAGTGACAGGCCTTGCCCCACCCCTCAACTGGCAAGGTATAGTTTGTATCCATTGAAGTATTGATTCTGGTTTGGTTTGGTTTTGTTCTTCTTTCTTTTTTATTTTTGAGCTAAGATTTTGCTTTGTAGCTTAGGCTGGACCAAACTCCTGCCTCAACCTCCCCAGTCTTAATATTTTAGCCACCATATGTAGCTTAAGTACTGTTATCGTTAAAATTTATGGTGCAGATTCCTCGGCTAGCTCCGCCGGGAGGCACCAGGGTAGAAGGAGATCTCCTCATGCCCAAGACCTGAATGTAGCATTGAACATAGATAGCATTGCTGGGCTTGGGAAGAAGGTGGGTAGCAGCCACGTTCTGTGGATCAAAGAGCTAAAGCCAAACCAAAACTAGGTCAGATGTTTATGCTCAGGTCTATTAGTGAGGATTTAATTCAGTTACCCTAGCATAGAAACTTCTACTTAATAAGATGAAAGTGCATTTTTTTAATCTATTTGTTTCTCGTTTATTTCTGTTTTTGCTTTAAGATAGGGTCTCACCTACAGCCCAGGCTGACTTCAAGCTCACTATCCTCCTGCCTCAATTTTCTGTGGCATACACCATGACACCAGCTGGAAATTTAACTTCCTGCGGGCCGTTTCAGGCTTGTCAGAGCCCCTGTAACCATCTGTCTGTGGCTTTGGCATCCTCAGCTTCTGTCCCACCTACATTGTAGCCAGGCAGAGGGTGGAGGGAGATAAGGAAACGCCACTGCTTTTAGGGCCACTATCAGGAAGTTACATGCCAGTTCTGTGCACATCATGATGCCTAGAACTTGGTTACAAAGGATTCTGGGAAATGTAGTCTTTAGTGGAGTCACCACACATTCAATAGTTAATCCCAATTATATCAAATAGAGAAAGAGTGGATGTTGAGGGACACTTCCCACAGAAGAGTGTGGGAAAGCAAGCAAGGAAAGAACCATTGTCTTGGTACAGTCTCTGGGGACTGTGAAGGGAGTGTTGATGGTGGAAAACCAACAATATATCCTCAGTCCAACCTTTTTTCAGTGCTAAAGACTGAACCCAGGGTCTCATGCTAGGAAAGCAGTCTCACTGAACAACAGCCTAGTATTTCATTTTTTGAGACAGGGTCTCACCATGTTGTCTTGAATTCACCATATATCCCAGGCTAGCCCAGAATTCTCAACCTTCCTGTCCTGATCTCATCTCCTGTATACTGGGGTGACAGGCGTGTGCCACCACATCTGGTGTATGCCACCACATCTGGTGTAGGCTACCACGTCTGACTCCAGTCTGTCTTATGCTGCAGTTTCCCACTGAACACTCCTGTTTACATGTATGTTGGTGTCCTCTACATACTTTGGGATCAGTGAGTCAAGCCCTGTATTATTTGCCCTGGTTTTAAAAGCTGTTGTGTTATTATTGGATGAGACACTTAGCTCTAGCGGAGGCTGAAGGGAATGTATATTAGATGGTTTGATATATATTAGATGGCATGATCTATCACATACATCCTTTGACTCAAGCATATTTATTTTACATGTACAACATGAAGTCTAGTCAAGGTTATTCCTTACAGCATTTTTCTAATAGCCAAAGAATGGAAATTAGCCAAATCCCATCTGTAAGGGACTAAGTAAATCATGGAATGTAGCCATCCAATGAACTGCTCCATAGCTATTAGTAAGAATGATGTCCTGCTATGGACACATTTCAATATATAGTCACATGCTACACGAGGAAGTTTGAGCCAATGGATCATATATCATAATGGTCCCACAAGATTATATCGCCTAGTGTCCTTGTAACCATCTCAGCTTAAGTAAAGACATTTCTGAGATGATTTTGCACACCAGGGACATTGCACAATGACATAATTCTCAGAATATACTGCCACTTTAAGTGACTGTGTATTGTTGATTTTTTTTAAAACAAGCCAAAAAAAAAAAAAAAAACAGGACATGTTGTGTAAAATTTTGTGTAAAGGTAAAGGGTATTAGAATACATAGTGATGCTTGTACCATATGGAGAAACTCTAGACAAATGAACAACAACACACTAGAATGGGCAGATGTTCCAGAGCAAGCGAGGGGTGTGTCAAAGGAACAGTTGTTCTGAGCACGAGAGAGCAGATGAAGTCAGGTGTGGAAAGTAGAAGACTGGATATAAATGTAGAACCTCTTTAAGGTTCTTGGATGATTTGGAGCAATATTATGTCTGTTTTCTCATCTCTACTATGGAAATGAGAAGGGTGGATGAGGTGGTTCAGTGAGGAAAGACTCTTGCTAAACCTGATGACTTGAATACAATCTCTGGGACCCTAGTGATGGAAGGAGAGAACCCACCCCTCGAGCTGTCCTCTGGCCTCCACAAAAGTGTTATTGTGCATGAGCGCATACACACACACACACATACACACACACAAATAAATGTAATTTTTTAAAATGTCAATAATAATAAAAATCCAGATGGGGGGCAGTAGCAAGCACCCACAGTCCCAGCTATTCAGGAGGCTGAAGCAGGAGAGTCTCCTGAGCTCAGGAGTTTGAGTCTAATTTGGATAAAATAATTGAGAGCCCACAAACTCAAAAAAAATCACATGGTATTATAGGGGTTAAAAGAAAATCACCAAACATCTTGCAGCAGGAAGTAGAACTGTATGCTAAGAGTGCTGAGAAATGGACAAAGGCCGGGAGGTGGTGGTACACGCCTCTAATCCCAGCACTTGGGAGGCAGAGACAGCCAGATCTCTGTGAGTTCAAGGCCAGCTTGGTCTATAGAGCAAGTTCCAGGACAGCTAGGACTGTTATATAGAGAAATCCTGTCTCAGAAAGAGAAAGAAAGAAAGAAAGAAAAGAGAGAGAGAGAGAGAGAGAGAGAGAGAGAGAGAGAGAGAGAGAGAGAGAGAGAGGAACTGGACAGAGAACAGGCTGGAATGTAGCTCATAAGGTCAGATGTTTGTCTAACATGAATGAAGTCCTGGGTTGGATCCTCAGCATTGCTCAAAACTTGATGTGGTGATGCAGGCCTGTAATCCCAGGACTTGGGAGGTAGAGACAAGAGGATCAGAAATTCAAGGTCATCCTTGGCTGCAGAGTGAGTTTAAAGCTTATGTGGAATACATGAGCTCCTGTCTTTAAGCCACCAATGCCCCCCAAGAGTTTGCCTGGCAAGGAAAAATGGGGATATAAATGGGGACCAAAGAAGAAAGTCGGGATCCCTCTAGCCATACCTGGAAGAAAAGCCCTGGAAACTCAGTCCTGAAGGGACTCGCAGCAGAGGTGTGGGTCATGCCAGCTTGGTTGTGAATAAGTTGGCCATTTTAGGGAGCTGGAAATTACTTTGAGGGTAGATTTTGAGAGTTATGAACAGAGATGTGGGCAGAACAGTGACGAAGTTTTCAGTCTACAAAGACAACCACTTGAATGTGGTGTCAGAAGTGGGTTGGAAGAAGGCAAGGCTGGGATCCCACCAGGAGCCTGTTGCATGAGTCCTATGAGAAGCCAAAATGGCCGGCATGGTGGTGTAAGAGCAGAGTGATGTGGCTGGGGCTAAGTGATGTACTACCCCCGAGACGGGGGTAGCAGAGGGTTTGATTAGCGTCTGAGGGGACCTACCACAGGGAAAGAGAAATGTAGGAATGACTCTGGGGTTTGGGGACGCAACCAGTGAGGGTAGTCACTCCCTGAAGCTAAGAAAGAGAGACACCACAGGCCCAGCATTGCAGCACATGCCGTAACCCCAGCACTAACAGCCAAAGGTGGGGAAACTGCCACAAGTTTGAAGTTAACCTGGGATGCACAGAGTCCCAGACCAGCTAGGGATACATAGTGAGACTGTTTCAATTTAAAAAAAGGGGGGGGGGAAGCACTAGATTTATTGAGAAACATGCTGGTGTCAGTCTGAACAAGGAACATCTCTAGGGCTAGCAGGCAGATATGAAGGTTGAACCAGCAGAGATGACAGGGTGAGAGACACACAGAGACAACATACCAACCGAAGGCCTGAGAGCTGGGTTCTAGAATGAGAAACTGGGACCCGAGCCACAACTCTCCAGAGAGCCACTCTGAAGTGAGAGTGGTGGTATGTAGCTGTACTTAGAGCTACTTGGGATGCTGAGGCAGGAGGATTACTCATTTTCATGGGTCTGAGACCAGTCTGGACAATGTAGCAAGATACCTGTTTGAAGGAGGAGAGAAGGGAGGAAGGGAAGGAAGGAGAGAGAAGGGCAGGAAGGGAGAAAGTGGGGAGGGAGGGTAGAAAGGAATGCCACTTTATTCCCTCAAAAGTGATGTGGAATCCGGAAAACATCTTCCATTGTGACTAAGGTCATCCAGTCGCTACAGAATCCTAGCCCTTAATTAACTACTCATGAATTAATTATTAATTTTACTGGAATTTATTTTCAACGTAAATATTCTTGGAAATGCAATAACTACACAAATGCATATTTTCCCTTTGTGAATTTTCACTGTTTATTCTAAGTATCTTTTTTTTAAAATTCATATGTCTGTGTGTCTGTGTGTGGGTATGTGCATGTGAGTGCAGGTTCATTCCCACAGAGGCAGAAGATGGTGTCAGATCCCCAGAACTATAGTTACAGGTGGTTGAGAGCCGTCTGATGTGGGTGCTGGGAACCAAACTTGTGTCCTCTGCAAGAGCAGCAGGTGCTCTTAACCACTGAGCCATCTCTCCAGCTCAGAGTCTGACAATTGTTAATTTTAAAATCTTATCCTCAAGGAGTTAAAACCTCCCCTAGACAGGAAATACATAGAAGAGGCCGATAAGAAATACTTGGGAATGGGGGGTGGGCTGAGGGGAAGGGGGGAGAACAAGGGAATACGTGGCTGATATGTAAAATTAAATTAAATTATAAAAGAAAAGAAAAAAAGAAAAAAAAGAAATACTTCACCTTGGTATGTGTGACATGCCAGTTATGTTTTCCATCTTTCTTTCAGTGACAGTCACCCAACCAACAATCCATAATCTCTCTAGGATCAAGCTTAAGGCCTTAAATCTAAAAGTCGGAAGACCTGAAAGTTCTCAGTCTCCACCGGGATCAGTTCCCCAGTTCTCTTTATCTATCAGAGTTTCTGAAGAGCATACACACAGGCTCAGATGGGGAACATTAGCATATTTCTTTAAAAATCTTATATTTTTAATACACTTCATGCATTGTTTTGTGTACATGCCACACAGCCATGTATGTGGAGGCCAGAGCACAATTTGAGGAGTCAGTTCTCATCTTTAACCCTGTGGGTCCCAGGGATCAAACTCAGGCCATCAGGTCTGGTGGCACCGTCACCCACTGAGCCATCTCGTCAACCCCATGTCTTAGGATACATGTAAAGTTACCATTTATGTCCAAAAATACTTGTTTGCTTGCTTTTATAGTACCAGGAATTGACTGTAAGGGCATACATGCTAGGCAAGTACCCTAACACTAAGTAAGCCCACAGCTCTTTTCATTTTTCATTTTGAGACAGGAGGGCTTGGTTAAGTTACCCAAGCTGAAGCTCACTTTTTAGCCCAGATTGGCTTTGAACTTGGGGTCTTACCTTAGCCTCCCAAGTAGCAGGAGTGATGAGAGTACACCTCTACATCGAGCTCAGAAACACACTGAACACACCTCTACATCGAGCTCAGAAACACACCTGGTACACCTCTACATCAAGCTCAGAAACACACTGAACACACCACTACATCAAGCTCAGAAACACACCTGGTACACCTCTACATCGAGCTCAGAAACACACTGAACACACCACTACATCGAACCCAGGAACACACCTGGTACACCTCTACATCGAGCTCAGAAGCACAAACCGTTCCTCCCAAGCAGCAGGGATGATAAGAGTGCACTACTCTATCAAACTCAGAAACACACCGTTCTGGCTGGGTTTTTTTTGTTTTCTGCATTGTTTTGTTTTTCAACTTGACACAAACTAGAGTCATCTGAGGGGAGGGAACCTCAACTGAGAAAATGCTTCCATAAGATTGGGCCATAGACAAGTCTGTAGGGCATTTTCCTATTTAGTGATTGATGGGGAAGGGCCCAGCCCATTGTGAGTGGTGCCATCCCTTGTCTGGTGGTCCTGGGATCTATAAGAAAGCAGGCTGAGCAAGCCATGGGGAGCAAGCCAGTAAGCAGCACCCCTCCATGGCCTCTGCATCAGCTCCTGCCTCCAGGTTCCTGCCCTGACTCTTCCTCAATGATGAACAGTGATGTGGAGTGTAAGCCAATAACCCCTTTCCTCCCCAAGTTGCTTTGGTTATGGTGTTTCATCACAGCTCTAGAAACCCTAACTAATACATGAATATTTAACAAGTTAGTTAATATATGAATGCTTTTCTCTTGGCTTTTGGTCTGCTGGATTCAGAATGGTTTGGGCGTTTGCTATTTTAAGCTCCTGGCACTCTGCACATGACGTAAACATCCACGTGTCTGTCCAGTTCACTCAGCAGCTTTTCTCTCCCAAAAGCAGCAGTAGTTCAGCCATCAGCATGAGAAAGGACAACTAGGGATGACTTCATTCCCTCCTCAGACTCAAAGTCATATATCAAAACCTGCCCAGGGGAAATTTGATTTCTGGACATCATGTTCTTTACTTTCGTTCTTTTTCTTATGAGAAATTCTGGGTTTAATAGTGTCCATCTAAAAAAATCTATATTCTTCTTAGAACCCTGGAATGGATTCTTACTTGAAAACAGGGTCTTTGTGCTGGGCACAGTGGCACATGCCCACAATCCTAGCACTTGAGAGGTAGAGGCATGTGGATTGCCATGAGTTCTAGGCAAGCCTGCGTTACAAAGTGAGTACCAAGCCAGCTAAAGCTATATACTAAGACCTTGTCTTTAACAGCAACAACAGCAATAACAATAGTCTTTGCTAATATCATCAAGTAAAATAAGGTCATGAACTCATTAGAAGCTCTCTTATGGAAAAAAATTGAAATTAGTTGGGTGTGGTGTCATATGCCTTTAATCCCAGCACTCAGGAGGCAAAGGCAGGCAGATTTCTGAGTTTGAGGGTGGCCTGTTCTACAGAGTGAGTTCCGGGACAGTCAGGGATACACAGAGAAACTCTGTCTCAACCAAAAACTAGATAAAGAAAGAAAGAAAAGAAAAAAAGGAAAAATTGAAATTTACTGGTATTGGCCAGGATACAGAGAAATCAAAGCCCTTATGGATGGCTATTGGGAATATAAGATAATGTAGCTATTGTGAAATAGTTTGATAGTTCCCTCCAAATTATAGAATTACTATCAATTCCACTTCTGGGCAAGTAGTCAAGAGAGCTGAAGGCAGGAGCTAAGATGCCTGTCCACCCTTGTTCACAGGTGTTATTCATAACAGCCAACTGTAGAAACAACCCAAGTGTCCATTCAGAGATGAATGAGTAAACAGAGGTATGTCAGACACACACTGGGATATTAACATCCTTAAAAAGAAAGAGAATTCTATCTAGGCATGGTATTGCATGCCTGTAATCCCAGCACTTGAGAGGCTGAGGTAGAAGAATCCTGAGTTTAAAGCTTGCCTGGGCTATACATCAAGACCTTGTCAAAAAATAAAGAAAGAAGCTAGTGGAACGGCTCAGAGGAAAAGGTACTTGCCACCAAGCTTGACAACCCGAGTTTGATCCCTGGGACACACATGGTAGCAGGGGAGACCTGACTCCCATAAGTTGTCTTCTGACTTCCATATGCTCATCATGGCTCACACTTACTCCCCTGTAAATAAACAAATGTAATTAAAAAATCTAAAACAAGGAAGGAATCCTGGCCCAAGAATGTTACACATAATAAGTATATTGTCATGCACTTTGTATAAATAAATATAATGTATGTTTAGCCTTTAAATGTTTAGAAACAAACACAAAAGTATACATGTAGGCTAAATTAGCAGGGATGAGTGACAGGCAAGTTCAGATCCCATCAATTCTGAACTGGCCTACTGGTAATTGGCCTTTCGCTCGCCACTGGAAGGCTCTGTTCACAGTGGAGGCACTAGAGCTTTGGAAGGGGTGAGTGGCTGTGATGTCCCCGAGGAAGTGTGGGCCCTGAGTCACAGTTTTGGGGGTAGCAAGTAAGGGAAACTGGCTTGCTTAAATTTAGCCCAAATGGGAAGTGAGTTGACATTCAGAAGGTCACAGAACCCACAAGCCAGAAGAGCCGTGGTCTCCACAAGGGGCAGGAACCAGAAGGAACAATGTCACAGGCCAGGGCACTCAGTTTCTTGGGACCTCCTGTTTCCCATCTGCAGCGTGCATCAGCAGGAAGGGCACATTATAAACTCTTGCACTCGGGAGACAGTGTACAGCAGAACGAAGTAAATCAGTTCCAGCAAAGAGGAAACAGACCAGGACCCCAAAGACTTGAATACCTGAGCTCAGAAAAACAGGTCCAAATAAATCAGATAGAGGCAATCCACTGCTTGCCACGGGTGAAGCAATCCAGAGTGTGGGAAGGAGGACTCTTCAGGCATGCTCCAAACTGCAGGTGGTAACTGGTACTCTTCAGGCCTCTCTGGTAACTATGTGACTGTGCTGTGCTGATATTTATCCATTTAAAAGAAGAAATCTCCATGTTAATTTTTTCCTACTTTTTTTCTTTTTAGCTCTTGGCGCTCTCTCTCTCTCTCTCTCTCTCTCTCTCTCTCTCTCTCTCTCTCTCTCTCAGTACCTCTCTCTAATGAGAATAAAATTAGGCAATGTGACAACTCCCTGGAGAAGCCCTCACACTCTTGAGTATGTTCTTTGGCTCTGCAATAAACTTCTTCCCAATTTCCTTTTTAAAAAGTTAAGCAATGAAGGGAGAAGCGGAACTACATAATAGCGGTGTAGTAACGTAGTATTTCTTAAAGGGTGAGAAATGCTCCAGCAGGGAGAACCAGACACCACAAGGGAAGTCAGCAAAGGGGGAGGGTCCGCAGCTCTAGGCCAAAGGGGACAGCTTTTCCAAATGTGTCTAGCAGGCTTTCTGGTTCTTAGCAGAAAATCATCCCTGGAGTGAGGTGGGTGAGGAGGAGGAAGAGGAGGGGACTCTAGGTCCACAGACTAGATGCATGTCCCTGCAGCCACTGCCATAGACAGAGGAATCCAGAGAAGCTTAAGACAGAGGAGGGATCAGTGAGTAGACATTACAGAGTCAGAAGCTGGCGGTGCTGGGGGCACAAACTTTAATCCCAGCGCTTGGGAGGAAGACGCAGGTACATCACTGTGAGTTCAAGGCCAGCCTGGTCTACAGAGCTAGTACCAGATGAGCTACGACTATGTAATGAGAACCGGTCTCAAAATTTAAAACAAAAAAAAAGGGTGGGGGGAGGAAAGAGGCGGCAGCGCCCTTAGAGCTGTTCACAGCAGCAGTCGGTGACCCTGGAAACAGCCTTTTGCTGTGGCCTGGACTTACGTGAGGAAGACACAGGTGAGGATGTGGTAACGTCCTCCATGGGTGGGAAGTGGGGCCAGAGCAGAATTCTCAGAGAAAGGTCAGGGCCTATCCGTGGACCACAAAGTTCCCCTAATGGACCTAAAAGTCATGTCAGTATTCAGGTCCTTGGGCGAAGGATGTGGCTTTGCAGTTCAGGGCTTGCCTAGCGTGCATGAAGCCCTGGGTTCGGCGTTGCCACAAGACAGACCTCCCC
>CABHPQ010142156.1:0-22045 GCA_902168405.1 Peromyscus aztecus | reverse complement strand
CAGGAAGTCTTTATAAAGACAAACACACAGGAAGTAGCTCCTTTTCACAGAGGTCTCTTGGCTGAAGAGGCTAGCTGCAGCAGGTGGGTAAGGCTCTTAGCTCTGACCTCTTGGGCTTTTATCTTTACATTGGCTCTGTGTTTCTTATTTAATAAGATGGTTGGTTACATCTACACTCTGTCATGATGGACTCTAATCTTGGAAACCATAAACCCCATATTAAACATTTTCTTTTGTAAGTGGCCTTGGTTATGGTGTTGTATCACAGCAATAATTTTATCACAGCAGTAGAGAAGTAAGACCTTTTACTTCCACTTTAGGAATGTGTTTTAAATCAAGATACAACGTGTTAATGAAGGATATTATGGAGATGCAAAATAATTTATAAAATATGTTGACCTAAGTCATGGATCAAAATAATTCTACCTCTGCTTTATCCCCTTACAGGTTAACAGATATGGACATCTCCACCAGGATTTGGAGAATAGTTTCAATGGGCACTAAAATTCTGGACTAGATTTGTTAACAAAGGTAAAGAAACCAGGAGTCTAAAATGGTTTTTCTAATAGAAAAAAAAATCACCTAGTTAATCTGCCTTTCTAGAAAACTAAGCAAGAGAATAGAAATTTGTGATCGAACCCAGAGAGTTTTAAGTGAGAGCTAAGGATCTTCTAAATGTTATGATACTTATGTGTTAAGATGTATTAATGCATTTAAGACCCAGTTATTTGAAGAACATTTTAGTGATGGTTATAACTATTCATTATAAGAAACTAACCTTATTTGAGCACCTTGAACACAACTCCTCACTGCTTCAAGCACATTTGCGTATAACTCTCTTAGCCTTTATGGATCCCCATGAGTAGTATTATCTCCTTTCTATAAATGTAGAAAGTTGAAATTCAAAGCCTAAGCGGTTTGCCAGCTTTTGTGTCAGAGTTGGGCTTCAAATCCAGATATGTTACCGTGTTCTTTGTAACATCTCTCCGGCCTCCCCAGCTGAACACTGGTTGGTGGACTGAAGGACCAATGATCCCCCAGCTGCCTGAACTCATTCACAGGAGACTCAAGTGTCTTCATTGTTCTTGCTATACTTACTGTTGTACTTAGTTGGAGACCCACTACATATTACCATAGACTAGGTGGGTTATAAATAGCACAAGTTGATATACTATATGGCACCAGAGTGCCATAATGTTTGGTTTCTGGTCAGGGCACTCTTCTGGAATGCAGATTGCTACGTTATGGCTGTGTCCTCAGGGCAGAGGGGGCAAATAACCTGTCTGAAGTCACTTAGAAAGACACTAATCTTATATCCATGAAGTCTTGCTCTCATGACCTAATCACCACCCAATTTCAGTCTGTGAATGTGGTGGAATGAAAACAGCCATTTGCAGTCCTTACCAGCAAGGAGAGAGTTAGTAAATGTGTTTAGACGGAATGGCTTTGAATATGATCTTGTCTGAATAGTTGACATTTCAGTAAAGGATTCAATGAAGCATAATCTCTCATGAATTTTCCACGGAAAGAGAACAGTAAATATAAGGACCTTGAGATAGGAAGTTTCTGGGTTGCATTTGAGGAATGTCCAGGAGATTGTGGCTAAGTGGACAGGAAGATAGCCAGTAGGTGTAGGCTTGGAGAGGAAATCATATATGGTCTCTGCCAATCACTTTAACAGTGTTAATACCATGGGCACATGATGAGCAGAGTGTGACACATCGTAAGGAAAAAAAGAAGCTTTTCAGAAATAAAGGTTTATTGAACGACTATAACATGCCATGCTCTGGGCATTTGTTTAACCCACTTAGGACTTCATTTAACACATTGACTCTACAGGATGTTATGTATATGCTAATTTTACACCAAGAAGAAAGTAGAAATATTACATATCATTCTTTACTTGGGGCAAAGATCAGATTTCACCCAGGTTCCTGATTCCAAAATCTGGCTTTATACACAATAGCACATTTTCTCATTTGAAGAAAAGTCTGTGAGTGCAAGTGATCAAGTAATTATTTTGAATTGCTAAATGACAGATGTGGTTAAAAACATAGTATTAAAATGTAATAGAGCACACCTATAGCACCAACTAGTTGAGAGACTGGGGCAGAAGAGTAGCTTCAGTTTATGAGTTCAAAATTTTCTGCAACATGGCACTTTCTTGTTTATATGATTATATTTTACCAACCATTTGTTTTTAAATTTTCACAGGTAGATGGAGTTTAAGGCAATTGCCCAACAAACTGCTGAAGAAATTTTAGCTTACAGTCAAGATATATCTGGCTGGAAATTTGTTAAATCTTCAGTAAGAAAAAAGTATTTTTCAAGAGTTTATTTTTTAATTATTTTTTACTATAAAAACATTTTAAAATAATATGTTCTTTTGTAAGCCAGAAAAACATAGTTTTACTTTTGTTTTTTGTTTGTTTGTTTGTTTTGTTTTGTTTTCTGTATCTGACAGTTAATTTATTTCTGGATTTTATTCCCCTTTGAGAAAAAGATAACTGTTTCCAAGAAGACTTCTAAAATATTCCTTGGAAATCTGTAAGTACATTTTCCCATTTACAGGCATTGTTTTAAGTTCAATGGCATTATCAAATCTGGAAGTCAATACCACTTCATAACTAGAACAAACTATTTAATAGTCACCGGGAAATGATGCCTGAAGTCATGTGTTTTTCATAAGCTAGAGCAATTGTGTATTGTGCAACAATTTTCAGACATGAATACAGTCACAAAGTAAATTGCTTCTGGACAGTGTAGAGCAATTTGCTCGTATGCACAAAGCCCTGAGATCCATCCCTAACACCAGAAAACTACGATATGTGCACAAAAAACTTCTCATTCACTGGGATGG
This sequence comes from Peromyscus aztecus, assembly GCA_902168405.1. NCBI lineage: Eukaryota > Metazoa > Chordata > Mammalia > Rodentia > Cricetidae > Peromyscus > Peromyscus aztecus. The sequence continues at coordinate 19,185 of CABHPQ010142156.1, read as the reverse complement.
GAAAATTCTGCAAAAGTGCATTGACATTTCTTGCCAACAGTAGCATTTTTAAGATGTTTAGAAAACTTCACTTTTCTCTCAAACCACTAAAAAGCAATTTCTCCATCAATTTTTTTCTCTTACTCTTAAGTGTAGATTTTTTCCTATAAAGTGCTTTAGAAGCATGTTTTTGAGCTTGGACTGTTTCAAACCCAAGTACACTAAAGGTGAATGTGCTGACTTTTTTTTTTTTTTTTTAGGTGTTCACGTATAGTTCTTGGTATTACATCTGTTGCCTCAGATCACTGTGTTACTGAGACAACCATGATCAAATTTTTAGAAAACACTTCTTTGAAAACCTATACTTGTACCTCTGACTGTCAGTGGGATGTTTGTGATTGGTTTTTTTGTTGGTTTTTCACCTTACTAAAGTGTACCTGTATTTGTACACCAGTTTTTGTGAGTTTGTTGTTGTTCTGGAGATAGCTCTCACTAACTCAGCTTCTCCTGCTTTAGTCTCCTGCACGCCATTTTCTTTATTAATAGATAAGGATGACATGAATTTCTCTTAGTCATTTTAATAAGTACCAAGAAAGTAATTCTTTCTTCTGTTGTCTAAGCAATAGATGACCTTAACAGTGGCACTTTCACAAGTGAACCGAGGGTGGGAGAGGTGTAGGTATACTCAAGTCCAGGCATACCAGGGAAGTCAAACCTGTTTTAATGGTCAGCTTGACACAATGTAGAATCACTTAGGAAAATAGTCTCAGGGAAGGATTTTCTAGACCAGGTTGGTCTGTTGGTATGTTGCGGGGCAGGGGTAGAGGGGTGTCTTGATCAATTGATATAGGAAGACCTAGGCTGCTGTGGGCGGTGCCATTCCTTTAGCCTGCTTTTGTCATGGAAATTTTTTCTTTCACCTGCAATTCTGATATACCCAGATATTTGGCTGGGTATGTTAGACTAGGTTGGCAATTGTGACCTTTTAGAGTCTGAAAGACGTCAGTCCCATCCCTTCTTGGTTTGCATTGAAAAGCCAGCAGTTTTTCTGATGGCTTGCCTTTATATGTGACTTGGTCCTTCTCTTTCACAGCTTTTGATAGACTTCCTTTGTTCTATAAATTTAGTATTTTAACTATAATGATTTAGGGAGTTCCTTCCCTGGTTCTATTTGGTGTTCTTTGTGTCTTTTGTACCGGGGGTGGGGGCTTCTCTTTTCCTATTTCCAGAATTTTCTGCTATGGTTTTATTAAAAATATCTTGTAAGCCTTTTGCATGAAATTCTTCTCTTTCTTGTATGGCTATAATTCATAGGCTTGCCTTTTCATAAACTTGCATAATCCATTCATACTTTTTTAAAACTTTTATCATTGACCTTGACTGATTGATCCAATCCTATAGTTTATCTCCATTTCCTACTGTTTTCCCTTCCACATGATCCACTGTATTGCCAAAGCTTTCAACTGTACTTTTATTTATCTATTGTATTTTTCATTTCCATCTTCATTTTGATTTGAGCTTTTCTCAGAATTTCCATCTTTATTAAATCCTATTTTCGTATTTATGAATTGACTTCATTATTTCATTCAGCTGTCAATATTTTCTTGGTAAATATGGGAGTCCTCTTTGAGTTGTTTTACCATATTTATAATCATTCTTTTAAATTCTGTATCTGTAATTTCATCTAAAGTCATTTTAATTGGGGATCATTACTGTGGAATTGGTAATGTTTGGAGGTGTCAGGTTGTCTTGGCTCCATGCTCCTTGTGTTTTCTCAATGGGATCAACCTATCTTGAAGTAGAACATTTGTTAAGATTTCTGTTGTTGTTTTCCTAATTCAATCTGCCTTTCTTCTGTCCATGGACCTATATGCAGTGTTTGTGGGAGACTAGACTGTAGTACAGCTGTTTGATATTTTTATCTGTTAGACTGGTCTTCCAGCACAGGACTCTATCTGTAGTCTGCCTGTCCTTGTGGGTTAAGTATTATCTGCAGCATGTCACTATCCAGTAATTAATCCATTCTGGAAAACAGACTAGCAAAGCAACCCTTGTTAAATACTGATTAATTTGAGAAGCCAAGATAACCCCGCTAGTACTGTATATACTAACCTGTTAGTATTAATGGAAAGGGAAAGAAAAGGAGGCAATCAATCACAATGAGACCAGTGACAGGTACTAGGTTGTTAGGTGGGAAGTTGAGGAGAGGACCGTACACAGGGGTGGGAATGACTGCATACAGGAGAATGGCATAGGTGTGTGGAGAACACGCACCCAGATATAAACCAGGCCAGCCTTCAGACTCTGGAGAAGTAACAATGAGAAGAATAAGTACAGAATGAAGAGCAAGGAATCAAAAAGGGGACGAGGAGGGGGACAGTAAAAGGTTCAAACAGTAGGTGGCAGTATTGTCCTGCTACAGGCCTGCTGAACTGCAGCTAAGAAAGAAATACCTGTGGTAGGGAAGCAGAGCTGGATGGAGTTGTAGGCTGAGAAAGGGCTGGTGGGAGAAGAGCTCTGTTCTCACAGGGTTAGGAGCAGCTGGTGCCCAGAACATTGCCTAGTTCCGTAACTCACCTTCTTATTGCACATTTGTGTTTCTTCTCGTGAAAGATGTCTGCTCAGTTTATTGGCCCATTCACTGATAGGCAGGGAAGGTTTTGGTGTTTAATCATTGCAGTTTTTTTTTAATACAGTGTAGGCATTAACAGCTTGAAGTATCGCTGGCCAAGATTCTCTGTGGGCTGCCGTCCTCTCGGCTGGTTTCCTTCACTCTGCAGTAGCTTTTTAACTGTGTGTCAATGGTGTGGCTACTTACTATGCTGGCAGGCTTCTAGTCACAAGTTTATTTCCTAGACCTGCATCCTGAAGTGTTTTCCCTTACCAGTTTCAGAGTTTCATGTCTTACATTAAGGTTTTTGATCTAGTTTGAATTGATTTTTGTGCAAGGTGAAAGATACAAACCCAATTTCGTTCATCTGCAGACTAATATTCTGCTTCTCCAGCACCATTTATTTAAAAGGCTGTCTTTTCTCAAGTGTGTATTTTGATTCATCTTTTTCATTTAGATTGCATTACTCTTTTGGTTAGCTTGGCTAAGAGTTGGTCAATTTTATTCTTTTCAAACAACCAACTCATCTGACAAATTCTCTTTTCCTTTGGAGCAGTGGCCCTGGACTGTTGAGCCATTCGCATTTGCTGGCAACTTTCTAGTCTCCTCTTACAGTTGGTGTTGCCATGGTGTCTGGGTTAAATCACTGTCTGCCATGGACTGTAGCAAGAGAGGAGGATTATGAGCATTGGTAATTTCTCAGTCTCCGGTTCGCATACCGTCCTTTGTCAATTCCCTGAGCTCTGCTGGAGACAGGTCCACCTGATTTGGATTCCCAGCCAGGTGCAGCACTGCTGAATCTGGATCCTTACAGCACTTCCGTCTGCGGTCACAAGCACAAAGCTGGCTCACTCATTTTTTTTTATAAGAATGTATGTTTAAAACAGACTAGAGAAAAAAATTGGCGGTGGTGCACGCCTTTAGTCCTAGCACTCGGGAGGCAGAGGCGGACAGATCTCTGTGAGTTTGAGGCCAACCTGGTCTACAGAACAAGCTCCAGGACAGCTGGGGCTCGAAAAACCAAACGAAAAAGGTAATCTATATATTTTATTAACATTTGTGCTTTTTGTCAGTAATTTACTGCCCCCAGAGGACCTTCAGTGGTTAGTTTTGAACACTTGGTTTTATGCATCAGAAGAAAGGCACATCTTTCCCTATCCCCTTCTGCTCTCAACTATCCATTCCTCTAATGTTGTGAGGCATTACACCACATAAAATTTTAATTTACTCCCATATATTCCACAATATAAATATCATTACTCCTCCTTCTCCTCCTCCTCCTCCTCCTCCTCCTCCTTTCAGGTGAATAAATGCCTACATAGGTGACTGTCCCCAAGGAACCTACATTGTAATAGTGAAGGGAAAACTTTTAGAAGCAAGCAGGACTTTGCTTCAAAGGCTGCCCGGATTACCTTAATCATCATTTCTTCAGAACCCTACGTCTATCCCATGGATGTATGGAATAATTGAGGCACATTATCCAGAGAAGGCATCTACCAAAGTCTACCTTCTGCTTTAAAATTTAGTGCTTATTTACTTTTTGCCATTGTCTCATAATATTGTCATAAATAATCAAAAAACAGACTTCCAAATCTCCCAAAAAGAGCCTCGACACAATGTTCCCTCTTTACCCTCGATACTCCTATGCTTTCTTGTGTGTCCACACTTCTTCTCTCCAGTGCGGCCTTGGGTTATATGTCTAGCTGTCCAGCAGGATGAAGTCCATAAGGGTAGAAACTAGATCCTCAGAAGTACATTAAATAGTTTACATTTGGTCTCACTTGGTGAACAGCTATTAAAAGACAGTGTTAGTCATCACCAGTAATTACATTTCAGAAATAACTGCTTTATGAAAGGGTAATCGGGTGTTGTTAGGTGTAGGTTAGAAATGCAAAAAGGTTGTCACTATCGTTAGAGTTTACAGTCTTACTACAGAGAGACATTAGATAAGTAAAGGACAGTCTGTGGCAGTGTGCGCAAACATCTGGACAAAAATTTGTATGTAAATTTTAACTGTGTCATGTCTAACATTGTTGCATTACATGGTGATTATTTGGGTTTATTTCTCCCCAGGCTTAAAACTGAGCACTCTCGCTAGCTCATGCTCTCTCTCTCTCTCTCTCTCTCTCTCTCTCTCTCTCTCTCTCCCTCTCTCTCTCTCTCTCTCAAATAGTAACCTCTTAAAAACAATTTGGGGGGCTACTAGAGAAATGGCTCACCAGTTAAGAGCACTGGCTGCTCTTCCAGAGGTCCTGAGTTCAATTCCCAGCACCCACCATCTATAACTCTAGTTACATGGGTTCTGATGCCCTCTTCTGATGTGCAAATGTACATGCAGACAAAACACCCATATACATAAAGCACATAAATCAATAAATCTTAAAAAAAAATTTGAGAGGCCAGGCAGTGGTCTTCCACACCTTTAATCTCAGCACTTGGGAAGCAGAGACAGGCAGATCTCTGTTAGTTCGAGGCCAGCCTAGTCTAGAAAGCGAGTTTCAGGACAGCCAGGGCTACACAAAGAAACCCTGTCTCGAGAAACCAAAAAAATAAAACATACTTTTGACATGAAGGAAATAAACCTTACATTAAGGAATTTCAGAATATCTCATAGAGGAAACTGGGTACCCACTAAGCTTTTAAAGAAAAAGTCAAGTGTACAAGGAAGTTGTGTAAAGAATTCCTTGTCTGACCAGATCATGGAAGCCAGCCAGATACACGGGCACATACCTGTAATTCTAGCTTTGGCATTCAGGAGGCTGGGGGTGGGTGGGGGGTGGCCGTTGGGAAGGGTTGTGGGGGGAAGTGTGCTTAACTTTGAGCTTCATAAAACGTTGCACAGTTGGGGCTACACAGCTTGGCCCTGCCTCAGGAAACAAAAAGTAAAAGTAGAGGGTAATAATTTCCCACACGTGTGACTACTCTTCTCTCTAGTAACGACATTTTTGTTCTTTTCACACTCTCTGAAGAAATTTTAATTTTTCAGAGACTGAAAAATTTTACCTCAAAACATCTGTTCTCCTTCTTTGAAAGTAATGAAAAAAAAAAAAGTAAGGGCGTGGCCATACCATTCTGATTTCACTTTCAGCTGGTAACCTTCTGCAATAGTGGATTTGAATCCAGTTTTCTCCCACCATATTAATTTCTTGATGGATAACAACATCACACAGAATTTAAAAGTCATTGTCTGTATTAAAAAAAAATAGGGTTTCACTAAATGACCAAGTCTGGTATGAACTCACCTTGTGGCCTAGACAGAAATCATCCATAATGTTTCTCCTGCCTGCTCAGCCTCTCAAGTAGCTGAGATTACAGGCCTGTGCCCTTGGGCCTGGATAGAAAAGTAAACTTTGAAATAATTGCTGCAATGTTTATTTAAATAAGCTATGCTAGATCCAATTCAATACACTGTATTAAATAAAATTATTTAAAATATTATATAAAATTCCTTTTAGAACATGTAAGATAAAGAATCTAAAGTACAAATAAATTTTGTGCTGATACTGAGCTCTCATCCCCAAGATACCTCATTTTATATATATGCAAATAATAAAAAAGAATATAAATATTAATAAATTGTAGATAATAAAGTATGTTTATATATTACATATAAAATATAATAAATAAAAAAGTGAAAATAAAAAGCACTTTTGGCCCCAGGTGTTTTGACATCAGATACCAGTTTCACAATTTCGTAACTATTGTTTGCTATCTTTTATTTCAGTAGCACTATATCCTCAGCTTAAACTAAATTTTTTAATTTTCTTTACTTTGATAACCATAGATATCGCATTGAAGGAATAATTCCAGTATCAACAGCTAAGCTCTCCAAGTTCCTCTACCAACCTGAAAACAGAATTAAGTGGGATAAATTATTGAAAACGTACAATGTGTTACACAAGATTGATTCGGTAATTTACTATTGAATAGTAAAGAATTATTTACTGTATTACTATATTTTTTAACTAATGTGAGTTATTAAATCTGCGTAGTATTCAATAGTGTCTTATAGATTCAAATTAGCTGTTTTTCATTACAGAGTTTGGAATTGAGCCAAGGGCCATTTGCATGCCAAGCAAACACTGTATCACTAAACACGCACACACACACACACACACACACACCATACACATATACCACTACTTATATACTCTCAACCTCTGTTTTCTGAGTTATAGAATTATAAGCATGGACTACACCTAGCTGGAATGTTATAAAAGCCTTAAAATATCCATTTTTATTAGTCAAGAGTTTAATTCCAATTAGCTTTATTTTGTTTGTAAATAATTATCACATTCCTAATCTGCCATTCTCTTGTTGATATGTACATTTTGTTATGAGGAAATTAAACTTAGCTATTCACCTCTATTATCTGAAAACAAATTTAAACATGCCTTGTTGATGAGGAGTCAAAATTGTATTGGGGGGGGAGCATGGTACATCCACATGAGTGCCGGTGCTCAAGGAGGGCAGAGGCAGAGAATCCCGTGGTGCTGTCCTTACTAATGGTTGTGAGCTGTCTCATGTGGATACTGGGCACCAAACTCTTGTCCTCTGAAAGAACAGTATGTGCAGTTATCCTCTGAGCCATCTTTCCAGCCATGAGTTTGGGGGTTTTGCTGCAGCTGTTTTGGTTTTGAAGAAACCCACATGGCCCCAGTGCTTCCTACACTGCCCATACTGGCCTGGAACTGGAAATTCTCCAGGCTCATCAGTAATATGACTACAAGTTTCCTGGCGGAGTTCAGTGTATGAATATGACAGTAGAGAACAGGTACAATATTGATATGTACCATAAAGACTTAAGAAGAAAGAGTAGGTACTGTTAAAAATTAAGGACCGGGGCTGGTGAGTTAGCCGAAAGAGTAGGTGCTGAAAGACCACAGATGCTAAATCAGATTAAGATGCCCAATAAAACTTCCCATCACAACTGAAGGGGGAAAAGATGAAATTAGAACAGTTAAGAAGCTATCAGAACAATCTAAACGGAATCTTATGGTAGTTTACACTGGGGTGATAGCAGTATGGAGCAAGGAGAATCAGAGGATGGAAGACACAACCTAGAGATGAGTCAGAACTCCTGGGCCAGCTAGCCTGTTGTATACAGTAACAAACAACAGACTCGTCTTGCTTCAACCCAAGTGAACCGCAAGAATCTACAACCAAGGTTGTCCTCTAACCTCCACACATGCACTGTTGTAAACATGTGCATGTATACACACACACACACACACACACACACACACACACACACACGATAAAAAAGCAAATCAAAACATTTTGACAGGCTCAAGACAAAGTATGAACTAATGAAAGAACATTTTATGGCAGCACATATACTAAAAACCATACAGAGAAAGTTTTATGACTTCTGTGTAAGCATGACATGCAAACTAGTGAAGTGTTCCATATTTTAAAATATGGGAAATCCCAACATAATTAGTCAAGCATTGTGAAAAACAAAATAAAATATCTTGTTTGAAGATCACCAATCCTATAGTAATGATCCCTAATGAGAACATAGACAAAATTTAAAACAATTATAAAAAAAATTCAAAGAACTGAATAAGGGCACAAACACCAGAAAGAATTTAAAGACAAGAAATTACTCTCCAATGAATTCCAAGAAAACAAAACAAACAGGTTAATAAAATAACAAAGTCAATCCAGGATATGAAAACAAAACTCAATAAAGATATAGAAACATTAAAGAAAATCCATGAAGCTGTGAAGCTGAAAATAAAAACTCAAGTCATATTTAAAACTCAATAAAAAAAAACCTAACCAATTGAATGTATCATACAGAAGACAGAATAGCAAAGCTTGAGGATAAGGTAGAAAAAAAATGAATCACTCAGTTAAGAAATAACATTTAAGTGTAAATGGAATATTTGAGATCTCCTTCAAATTATAGGCATAGTAGGAGAATCCCGTGCCAAAAGCCTAGAAAATATTTTCAATTAAAATCCTAGAAGAAAAAATTTCCAAATCTAAGGAAAGAAATAGCTATCCAGATACAAGAGGTATATGGAACACCAACTAGAACCAGAAAAGAAACACTCCCTGTAGTATTGTAGTTAAAGCAAAAAATACACAGGAAAAAAAAGAAAGAAAGTGTATTCAAAGCGGTGAGAAAGGTTGAGTTACATGTGAAGGTAGTTCTATAAGAAAAACAGCTGACATTTCTATGGAAACATTAAAATCCAGAATGAGGAAAAAAACTGTTGCTAGGGTTTTAGCTAATATTAACATAAAAAGAACTAGTATGTGGCAATGATAAGACTAACTTTTCGTGATTTTTATAGCTGAATATTTGTAAATGTCTAGATTACTGGGTCCTTGGCTCTTTGAGTCTTCATCCTGCAGAACAAAGGAGCAAATATCTTAGGTGCATGCTCCTCAGATTGTCATATATTTAGGCTTCTGTAATTTTACCTGCTTTATTAAACTTATCTTAAAGCCTAGAAAGACAAATTGTTGGGAAGCCCTGAAAGACAGATCCTTGTATCTGTAGAGAGACCTTATTTTCCTATCCTCTAAAAATAAAAGCAAATTATGTCCGATCTTTTCAAACTGATTTGAGCAGTCAGTTTGAGAAACAGTGTGGCTCACTAGTGAAAACCCAGATATGAGAGTTAACTGGTTTTAAGGGTCCACTAGCACTTCAGAAATGTCTACTGTTGTTGCAAGTTAGTAGCAAAGGATGCTTCATGGGCACTAAAAAACTTAAAAAGCAGACTGAGGTCATGTGACTTGCCCAAGAATTCTATGGCAAGTATGTGCTGCTGCAAATATGTGACAGAACAAGGCTTTGTACACCATTCCTGCCCCTTCCAGTCCATGCTCCATTTAATGTCATTTCACCTTCCTGTTCACATTTATAGTATTACTTTCACCTCCAGGAGTGTTAACTGCCTGTTATGCAGTTATGATGAAGGAAGAATTGTCACTCTTAAAAACAAATATACAATACAATGGGCAAATGAGATAAACAATGGTATATAATCATGAATCCTGGACCAGGAGAAGAGGGCATAGTACCACACAGGGTAACATGAAAATAGATTTAATAACCAGAGGCTGTGGGAGGCAGGCTTGTGGTGCCAAGATGTTGTGTAGCGTTTTCTCCAATTTAAAGCCTTAAGTCTTGGAGAGAAAATTCTTGAGACATAGGATATAAAGGGAAAGTGAACAGGCTACTTTATGACAGGATGTTTATAAGGAAGTGAAACAACTGGATGTTCTAGAGGGAAGTGAAACAAACATTCCATCCTTAAGGGAAGCTCCATTAAGACAGGAAGTAAGCAACTCAAAATAGCTTCAGGAAGTCCCTGAAACTAACAAGATTCAGTAGGTTCTTCCCTCTTCACAAGTATGTCAATAGTAAAGACTGCTGAGAGTCTCTCAGACAAGCCAAGCAGCCAGAAAGAAGCAGAGAACTGCCCAACTGCCTGGAAGAGACAAAAACCAGCTGAACTGCCTGAAGAGGCCCAGACAAATGGAGCCACCTGGAACAGACATGCTCAGGCTCTGAGCTGCTTACCAGGCAGTGCAGTGAACTCCAGGTTTCCAGCTTTTATGAGCTGATTAACTGTGCTGGTTGGGCCTTGGTAGTGCAGATATCTTTGAGTCATTTCTGCTCCTGTAAATAAGTAACCTCCCACTCATATTCCGGAGTAACCCTTTTGTTCATCAAGTCAGACTTTGGCGTGTCCTTATGTTGCTCTCTCATGGGCACCCTTTCTGGGATGAGTAGACCTGTGTTTTATGTCTCCCCAGAAAAAGTCTGTCATGCAACCCAGGCCAACAGAGAACTGAAATCACTGAAAGGGATAGCGACTGTGGGATCTCACACGCAGGCAGAACAGACTTGGAAGAATTTGCAGCTAAACCATTCGAAATCCAGTTTTACCAGATGGTTTCAAACACTAGTCATTAATTTTCGGCCTTATGCCATAAAGTGCCAAATCAATGTATTTTTCAGAATATTTTACCAACCCCACGGAGGGACAAAATAGTGCTGTACAGAAATCAGAAGACCTCAGCTCTAATTCTGAACTGCTTTCTAGCTGTGCATAGGATTTCATCTGATGGGCCTTGTCCTCTCTATCTACAAAAGAATAAATGATCTTCAGATTCCTTGCCGAATGTTGTGCACACCTAACTGTGACTCTAATGTTCCTTAACACTGTCAATGCAGGCTGATTTGGTTGAGACCGCCTAAAGACAGACTAAACATACATGATGAAGTTCTTGGGGAACAAGAAATCATTGACATTAAGTAATTTTTGCAACCTTTATGGTTTGATTTGTTGCAGGACACATTTATATGTCATACCATTACGAATAGTTTTGCCATGGGCTCCATTTCCCCTAGAGACTTTATCGACGTAATATACATCAAACACTATGAAGGGAATGTTGACATTATCTGTGGTGAGTTGAAACATTTTGCCCATGTTTTAGAATTACTATGTGTCATTAAAAAATGTTTTGCCTTTAATAGTTAGTATTAATAGTTTAGAAGAAACTACAGTTTTAGTTCTTTTGTTTGTTTATTCAGTGCAACCAAAAAGCTTGTGTCATGTACACAGGCCAGGTATTTCACCCAATCCAAGAGGTGCTGTGTAGATAAGTTGCTCCTGGACTTTTGCAGTATGAATGGTGGAATCAATACAGATAGAGACTGTAAACTAAAATTTCAATGTATACATTTTTAATCCTATGAAACAAAACTAGCCTTTTATATATAATTTTATACTTGGCTTGTTTAAAATGGGCATATATAAGAATGGTTACAGTACTGAGTATAAAGTATGATAATACTGAGTACTGCTGGGTGGGTCTTTCTTTAAATGTGCCTATATCTCTTCTAGGGAATGCAAGTTTTGATATAACCCTAGCCTGCTCTGCAATAATGTGACTCTGTGAAACACAAATATATCATTGTTTGCTAAATTGTGTTACTGGCACAAAGCCTTTTCACACCACAAGAGTTTGGACTCTGAAAGCCTAACATCATGTATGATGAAAGTACTTTGGCAGAGTAACAGTGAAGATCCCAATTTTCTTCTTGAATTTGATCTAATCCTATAATTTCTATAAGAATATTTTCTCTCCTGTAAGCTACTCAGGGATAGACAGTGAAGCTGTGTTATTGCTTTCCAGTTCTTACAATGGGATGACTCCAGTATTCTGTTTCACTGACAAAACCTTTCAGCCCTCTGACTCAAAGCCAGTTTTCTGGGCCTTATGGCAGATCATTAAAGATGAATGTTCTTGCCAGGCAGCGGTGGCGCACGCCTTTAATCCCAGCACTCGGGAGGCAGAACCAGGAGGATCTCTGTGAGTTCGAGGCCAGACTGGTCTACAGAGTGAGATCCAAGACAGGCACCAAAACTACACAGAGAAACCCTGTCTCAAAAAACCACAAAAAAAGATGAATGTTCTCATAAAATATGTGTACATATTTTAATCATTGTTTTCAAAGTTTCATCACATAAAATGTTTTCACTACCTACTATGTGAAAATTTGCCTTTTCTGAATTGTAGGTCTGTAATTTTCCATTTTAAAAACAAGCTGTTTCTAGCCTCTATTAAGAGTCAGAGGGAAGGTAAAACAACAGCTGAGGTTTTAGCTCAATGTCACAGTACTGTCACAGCCACATGAGGCCCTAGGCTCCATCCCAGCATAGCAAAATTAGAAAATAATTAAACAAACGCATGATGGAGCATGCCTTCATCTCAGCGCTTGGGAGGCAGAGGCAGGTGAATCTCTATGAATTTGAGGCTACCCTTGTGTACATAGTGAGTTCCAAGCCAACCAGGACTACATATTGAGATCCTGTCTCAAAAAATAGTAAGTAAATAAAGCAACATATAAGTTTAAACTAGTGACTAGAAATAACCATTCATTTTATGCAGCAACAAAGCTAAATTTTCTTAAATTTCCACTGCATAAATGTTCAATGTATAGTCAGTTTTCTTCTTGGTGTTTTTAAAGCTTTATTCTGCACCTTGCTTTGAGCTAAATATTTTGTATGTGTGTCTCACTAAGGTTAAAACTGAAGTTTCTAGAAACTGAGCAGTAAAAATACTGATTTAGCTATCTAATAAGCTACTGAATTTAAAACTCTAGTCTTTCTGATTTTCAAAAGAAATGCTACCTACCACAGTACATGCCTCACTAAAGACTCACACTTTTTGGCAAACTAACAGATTTAAGAAAAGAAAAGAAATACAAGCATAGTCTCCATGTTTTAAATGGAAAATATTTCTATCACTCTGGCAATACCATCATACCAGCATAATGGGCTCTGTTTAGAAGTGAGTCAAAAATGGAATATCCACTCAGCCACATTCCTCCTCTACTAGTGCATTTTGCATAGACTTTGCTAAAATAATTTAGGAAAATTCATGTTCTCTGGCTGTAGCAAAATTTATAAATTTGTAAACTATTTAGAAAATATATAATTGTCTTAAATTTCACCTTCCTTCTTCTCACTGCCGCGTACACATTATGCTGCATAATTAATTACTAAGGTAAATTCTACTAAGTTTTAATTACACTTTGAAATTAGTACATGGAATTAACAGAAGAAAGCATTTAAAGTGTCTAAGTACTTCAGATATTTCATGGAGAATGAAAGTATTAACAAAAGTCAATGAGCCCCAATAAAACAATCTTTTATGCTTTGTTCTTTTGTTTCAAACCTCAGCAAGTAACTAAATGATATTTTTAAAGAACTTTTCTTGTATAAAAATATACAAGGACTTTAGGGATACTAGTATAAATATATGTACACTGTGAAACTAGTGTTAACATTGAAGTCGAATGCCATCATTTATTTTAAAATTATGCTTCTAGAAATAATGTTTGTCCTTGTGAAATTGTCTCATTTCACCTTTTGTAATCACAGCTCGCAGTGTGGACTTCCCAGGATATCCTCCGACTTCACATTATGTCCGTGGCTATAACTACCCTTCTGGCTATGTATGTTCGCCTCTCAAAGAGTAAGTGCTATTCACAGGTATCATTTTAACAGGGTTTTTCACTCCCACTTAGGATTTACTTTAGGATCCCTCGCTTACCAATAGAAATATGTACCAACATACTTTATTGGGAGAAAAAAAACTGCCCCATAAGCAATTTTAAAAATAACTTTTTATATTTTTGTCTTAAATATAAGAACAGATAACTTACTATAACATATATTCTAGTGCTCTGGGCATAATGGAACACACAAATATTTTCCCACAGCTAAACCTTCCATGATGTCTGTAGCCGGGTGTGGTCATTTAAGCCTGTAACCCTAGAACTCGGACAGCGAAAGCAGGAGGGCTGCCATGATGAGTTCAAGGCGAGGCTGGTTGTACTACAGTGAATTTAAGGCCCAGTTGAGATGCATAGCCAAACTCTGTCTCAGACAAGGGCAAATTAATAAAAGTAATTATATAACTATAAGCATAATGTTGGCTTGGCCACCTTCTGTATGATTTTCATTTTATCTTGTTAGATTTTGTTTTGTTATGGTTTGTTGTTCTCTTCTAGAAGCCTGTTCTTTCCTAATAAAAGACAGAAAGATCTGAATGGGAGGGAAGATGGGGAGGAACTGGGAGAAGCAGAAGCGGGGAAACTGTATTCAGATTATATTGTATGAGAAAAGAATCTATGTTTAACAAAAGGGGAAATATAAATATATCTCATTGAAAAAACTGCACATATATGCAGGAACATAGGTATATAATTTTCATTTCCTTATTTTTTCATTTTTAATAGAGGCAGATATTGTTTTTCTTATTAAGTAAAGAATGTATATATAAGGGCTCTATAAAGTTGATAAATGCTACATAAACAAGAGTAGAACAAATGTTCAGAGAAAAGAAAAGGTATGAATTCTGAGGACTACATATCTAATCAAAGGATAGAAGAAATAGCAAAAGGAAAGGGTAACTAAAGCTGAGATTTTTTTTTCTTTTTTTTGAATTTATTTTATTTTATTTTACAATATAATTCAACTTTACATATCAGCCATAGATTCCCCCGTTCTCCCCCCTCCCACCCCGCCCCCCTCACCCCAGCCCACCCCCCATTTCCATTTCTCCTCCAGGGCAAAGACTCCCCCGAGGATTGAGATCAACCTGGTGGGCTCAGTCCAGGCAGGTCTAGTCCCCTCTTCCCAGGCTGAGCCAAGCATCTCGGCTAAGCCCCAGGTTTCAAATACAGCCAATTCATGCACTGAGCACAGGACCCGGTCCAACTGCCTGGATGCCTCCCAGACAGGTCAAGCCAATCAACTGTCTCACCCATTCAGAGGGCCTGATCCAGTTGGGGGCCCCTCAGCCATTGGTTCACAGTTCATGTGTTTCCATTCGTTTGGCCACACGTCCCTGTATTCCATAAAGCTGAGATTTTAAGATACCTGCTGACTACTTAATATTCTATGTAGAATTTTTATTTTATAAGGTCACTGTCCCTTCCCCTTTTAGTTAGTTGTCTTGTCATATGCACGATAGAAAGAATCAAAGACAATTAATTGAAGACTTCTGCTCTCTATAAACATGTCACTTCCTAAGGTCAAGTTAAGAATGCTTTATCTTTTGTAACTCTTTATTTTTACAGAAACCCAGCATATTCCAAGCTAGTGGTATTTGTCCAGATAGACATGAGAGGAAAATGGCTTACATCGATAATTGAGAAAACTATGCCATCCAACTTAGTGAGCTTCTTCCTCAATGCAAAAGATGGCATAAAGGCGCATGAAACTCCATTAGTACGTAGACGTCACAGTAGGCGCCCATCAGTACACAAAAAGAAATAAAGCAATTCTGCCATTAAACAGAGATTGCAGACCGTACAAACTGCTAGTAAGTGTAGTTTGTCACTGCTGATTACTTCTAAGTCAATATGTGTAAATCTATTATATGTCTCTAGACATTATTCTTGTACCAAGGACTTGAATGTTTTGTCAAAATAAGAACTTCATTTTACAAGAAAACTCCATTAGATATAGCTTTTAATCTCACATGACATTAAATAATGTGCTATTAATACACTTTGCCCACCTGAATATGCTCCACATTCAGACCATAAACAAGCAGATATAGTCAGCAGTCGGCATTAATTAGAAGTTCATTAAGTATTCATCTGGTGATGGTGACAAGCACCTGTAAGCCCGGTACTGGAGGGACTGAGATGAGGCCAGCACATGAGAGCAGCCTGAGCTACACAGAAAGAACCTATCTCACAAATGAATAAAAAGTGTATTTTAAATTATCTTTCCCTCATTTACTACTTCAGTTGAGAGTTATGGAAACTTGAACATAAGAACTGAACACTAGGGAACTCAGAGTGCATCTAAGAGTAGAATAATAGCCTACCATATAACGACCCTGGATCCCATCTTTCACACCGGAAACTGTGGTGATATTGTGTGCCCCAATATATTGTGCACTCTAATAAACTTTTCTGGGGTCAGAGAACAGAACAACCACTAGATAGAATCGAGGCCAGAAAATGGTGCCACACACCCCTTTAATCCTAGCATTCTGGAGGCAGAGATCCACATGGATCTCTGTGAGTTCAAAGCCACCCTGGAAACAGCCAGGCATGGTGACACACACCTTTAATCCCAGGAACTGATGGCAGGAAGCAGAAAGGTGTATAAGGTTTGAGGACCAGAAACTAGGGCTCTTTTAAGGTTTTAGGCTTTTAGCAGCAGTTCAGCTGAGATCCATTTGGATGAGGACTCAGAGGCTTTCAGTCTCAGGAAACAAGATCAGCTGAGAAGTTAGCAAAGTGAGGTTGGATGTGGCTTGTTCTGTTTCTCTGATCTTTCAACGTTCACCCCAATACCTGGTTCCGGGTTTGTTTTTATTAATAAGACCTTTTAAGATTCGTGCTACAAGAAACCAGTAACACTCCAGTACATAACCAGTGGTGTTTATCTGAACCTCCATTTCCACTTGGGGATCAACAAGGTTGAGAGTCACAGAGCTGGTCTCCTGCTGTTCCCACTTCTTTCATCTGTGGTGTCATCGGGGCACCTGGAGAGACGAGCTCATGCCCCCACTGCAGAGGCAACATACATACTCAAATCATTGTCCACTTCCCCCAAGAAGGTATCAGCAAGGGTGGAAATGGCATTGAACTGTGACATGCCTCTGCCATGAGATTCAGTCAATGCTCTGCTTTCTCCAGGGTACAAATAAACACTACCCAGATCCTGTGCTTATAACACCTGGCGGTGCATCTGCCTTCTTAAAGGACCATTCTAACAAAGAACTCTCGCCTAAAATAGACAGGGAGCTTTCAAAATGTGTAGTAAAAAAGCAATCCACTTGGAAAGTAGCCAAAGGCAATGGCCCTGAGAAAGATACGTGATTGAAAAACAAACTCAAAAAAAGAAAAACATGTTGCACAATATTAGCCGCTAGGTAAATTCAAGTAAGATTCAAATTGAGATGTCGGCACACTTAGCAAAATGGCAGAAAGTTTTAAAAATAATGATAGGATCAAGTGTTGGCATACATTCAGAGAATGTCCACCTCCTTATTTCATTCAGCTGTCTGTATACTCAGCACTCTTCCAAGAGTTCTTTTTATTCTTTTAAATTCATTTTCTGAGATAAAAATCTCCACTGTCATGGAGGACATTACTATAGGATTAATACTTTTTAGAGGACAAAGATTGTCTTGGTTTTTCCTGTTATTGGTGCTCTGGTGTTGGGATTCACACATTTGGTATTAGGTCATTGATTGGTTGAATTAATTATTTGATATTTTTGCTCACCCTTAGTCTTCCAGAGAAACTTGCACTGTTCAAGGGGTACTAGATTTTTGCTAACACCCCATGGGATGGGGGATATGCAGCATCAGTGGGATGCTGAGCTCACTAGAGTGATTGACAGGACTAAAGTCTCCCTGGAGTGCTTTCTTTACTGATTCTTCCTGGGTGTGCTGTGATGCTTGCCTGGGCACTGATGGAGTTGGACCTTCCTGAGCATACAGTCTTCATTTCTACCTTCAGATGGTTAGAATAAAAGAGTCTGCACTATTCCACGGACTCACATTCCCATAGCCACCCTCACCCTTCAGCAGCTCAAGGCTGGTTCACTGAAGGAGTGACCACTAGGACCTCTCAGCCTCCTACTAGGTACATCAGACTGAATCTTGAGACTGAAAAGAAAGACAGACATCAATAAGGATGAATGAACCACTCTTCAATAATAGTTAAACAAGAGAGGAATAAGAAAACACCAAATACTACAAAATCCACAAATTGAGAGGCAATGATACGCATTTTTCAATAATAACTCTAAATATCAGTGGTCTTAATTTTGCTGTCAAAAGGCACATACTAGTATATTGGATTAAATGCCAGATCTTTTTGTTATTCTGAGAAACCACCTCACCATAAAAGAGAAATGCTACCTTATTAGCTACTTTTCTATCCTTCTGAAAACACCATGACTCAATCAACTTATAGATGGAACAGTTTATTTGGGCTTCTGAGAATCCATCACCATACAGCAGAGAAGCATGGCACCAGGCAGAACCTGCTAGCTGGAGCAGCAACAGAGAGCTCACATCCTGAACCACCAACAAAAAGCAGGGAGCTCACAGGGAAAGGCACAGGACTTTTAAACCTAAATCCCACCCCCAGGGACATAGTTCTTCCAGCAAGGCCACAACTCCTAAACCTAGCCAAACAGTGTCACCAACTGGGGACCAAATATTCAGAATGCCCGAGAATATACGGGGGAGGGGGTGTGGAGATCTCATTCAAACTACCATTCTTAGGGTTAAAGGATGGTGCAAAATGTGATCCAAGCACATTAGAACTAGGAAACAAGTAAGTCACTTGTTCTTAAATCTAAAAAAATTGATACTAAGCCAAAAATACTCATTTCATAATGACCTAGTGAAGAATCCATCCAGAGCACATGGCAGTTCCACACAGTCAGCACAGAACATGGGCAGACCTAATTTTATAAAACCAATACTATTAGAGATGATTAACCCTGACACAATAGTAGTGTGTGACTTCAGTATCCCACTCCCATTCAGGCAAAAAAGCGGGGGCGGGGGGGACGGGGGGGGGGGGGGGGGAAGAGTACCTGAATTAAATGGCATAACAGACCAAATGAACTTAAAGGTATTGGCAAAGCATTTCATACAAATACTTGAGAATGAACAGCTCATGAAACTCTCTAACACACACACACACACACACACACACACACCTACCTACATAGAGCAAATCTTAACATACAGGAAAAGTGCATAATTCCTTGTATTCCGTTTGAGCACAGTGGAATAAAACCACAAGAAGACAGAACATTCAGAAACTCATGATTAAACAACACAGCGCTGAGTGAGGAAATCAAGATCAGCATTACAGTATGCGCTGTCGTCTTGAGAACCAAGGCTGTAGTGAATGAAGTCTTACATTCAACACAGGCCATCACAGAAACACCTCAAATGCTTTTCATGTTTGAGTTCAAAGTTTTGGTGAGTGCACATTCAGAAACCTTTTCCTATTGCCGAATTAGTGACTGTCACACAACGTCAGTCTTGTGACTCCACGTGGAATC
>CABHPQ010142154.1:0-11767 GCA_902168405.1 Peromyscus aztecus | reverse complement strand
GCAATGTAGAAAGACCCTGTCTCTAAGCCGGGCGGTGGTGGCGCATGTCTTTAATCCTGGCACTCGGGAGGCAGAGCCAGGCGGATTTCTGTGAGTTTGAGGCCAGTCTGGTCTACAGAGCGAGATCCAGGAAAGGCGCAAAGCTACAAAGAGAAACCCAATCACAAAAAACCAAAAAAAAAAAAAAAAAAAAAAAAGAAAGAAAGACCCTGTCTGAAAATGTAAAGTAGGAAAAGGGCTGGAGGTGTATCTCAGTGGTGGAACACATGCCTAACAAGATTCTAGGTCCCCAACACTGAAAAAAGGTAGGAAATTTCTTTTTAGTTTCTATTTGTGTGTGTGTGTGTGTGTGTGTTGTATGTAAAATCATGGCCAGAAAGACGGATCCATGAGTAAAGGTGCTTGCCATGTAAGCCAGACCACTAAGTTTGATCCCCAGAACCCAGGTAAAGGTGCAAGGAGAGAACCAATTCCATAAAGTTTTCCTCTGAACCCACAACAGCATGGCACATGTGCCCACACACATTATTTATTCATAAGCAACAATGATAAAGTTTAAAGTATCCAACAGTCAAAGGTCACTTACAAGCCCTAGACAGGAACTTGCCTAAAACTTGTGACTAGCAAGGAAGCTGGGTGTAACTGAGAGAGGCAAGGAAGGATGAGCAGCAGGAGCAAGAAGGAACTAAAGAAAATAATGATAAATGATTTTAGAAAGTATAAGTCCAGAATGGTGGAATGTCTGAAGTCTCAGGACTTGGGAGGCAGTGGACGGAGGATTGCTGGGCGTTTGAAGCCAGCTTGTGCCACTCTGCAATTTCCTGTCTCAAAACAACACACACACACACACAAAGAAAAGAAAGGAAATAAAAGAAGGGGCGAGTTAGAGACGTTACTCAGTGGTTAAGATCATTTGCTCCGTTGGCAGAGGACCTGGTTCTGTCCCCAGTACACACACAGCAGTTCACAATCATCTGTGACTCCAGTTCCCATGGCTCTGACACTCTTTTGGCTCTGTGGGCATCTGGCAAGTATGTGGTGCGCATATCCATATGCAGGCAAACACTCGTATACATAAAAATCAAATTAAAAAGGTGGAAAAGCATGAAAAGAATAATGGAAATGGGTCCGGGAGAGCTTTGCTCCCTGCTGTAGAGATGTGGTATTTACTGAGAGAAATGGGAAACTGTGGCCTGATTTCAAGCCAACATGGGAGCACAATCTGACTGTGAGTGTCTGGTCAGAGGAAGATTGCTGCAGAGCCACTCTTCACAAAAGGAGGGCTTGATTTGAATTTGAGTGACAGCAGAAGTAATGTGATGAAGTGAGATTCTAGATTCATTTTGGAGATGAAACCAAAATAAGTGGAATGGGAAAGGAAAGAGCCGAGATGTGCCTAAGGCCCTGAGTCGTCCTGGACATTGGGAAGATGGCATCGCCACCAACCAACACAGAGAAGACTATGAGAGGACTCTGTATCTGTCTCCCTGATGTTAGGAACAGTCCTTTGGGTTAGGGCTACCACCAGTGTGACAACTAGAAAAAGTGATACATTATTTTTTTTCTCTTTCCCACGCAGCCAGATTTAATCACCAGGGACTGTTAACTCTTCCTGAACTGTTTGCCAGGCTTCCCAAGGCATGCCTTTGATTCAGCACTACTGCAGCAGCTTCTAAGTGGTCTAACCTCAGTCTCCCATTGCTTGCAACTCTGTGCTAGCCCCTCTGGTTCTCATAGAATAAAGTCTAAGGTTCTGTCTTAGTTACTGTCTATTGCTGCGAAGAGACACCATGACCAAGGCAACTTATAAAATAAAGCATTTAAGTAGGGGCTTGCTTCCCAGTCAGAGGGTAAATCCATGGCTACCAATGTAGGGAGCATGGCACCAGGCAGGCATAAGAACCTGAAGGAGATGAGAGCTTACATCTGACCCCAAGTTGGAGATAAAGAACAAGAGACTAGGCCTGGCATGAGCTTTTGAAATCTCCAGTCCACCCCTAGTGACAGACTTCTCCAACAAGACCACACCTCCTAATCCTTCCCAAAACAGTTCCACCAACTAGGAACCAAGCATTCAAATATAAAAGCCTATGGGGACATCTCATTCAAACCACCATAGTTCCTTACCACAGCATTGCAATCTTTCCCACAATTGCTTGTCCCCAGTTGACCTCATCTCCTGCCATCTAGTCTCTTATACCTCATATTCCAGCAACACCAAATGACCCAGGGTTCCTGGTTATACCCTTCAATTTCACACCTTATATTTGTATACTGCATCCTGTTTTCCACTACCCATCAAGGACAGGGTCTTGGAGTCCGGAGTGGTGGTGCACGTCTTTAATCTCAGCATTCAGGAGGCAGAGGCAGGTGGATCTCTGTGAGTTCGAGTCTTGCCTGGTCTACAGAGAGTTTCAGGACAGCCAGAGCTGCACAGAGAAACTGTCTTGAAAAACAAAAACAAAATAAAAACAAACAAACAAAAAAGATAGGGTCAGGGCTGGAGAGATGGCTCAGCGGTTAGGAGCACTGGTTGTTCTTCCAGAGGTCCTGAGTTCAATTCCCAGCACCCGCATGGTGGCTCACAGTCATCTGTAATGAGATCTGATGCCCTCTTCTGGCATAAAGGCATACGTGCAGAAAGAGCACTACGTAAAATAAATATAAATACATCTTTTAAAAAAAAAAAAAAGACAGGATCTTTCATAATTTGCCCTGTAAGCTGCTCATATAGCCTTGAAGTCACTCTGTGACTCAGGCAGGACTTGAACTTTTTTTGTTTTGTTTTGTTTTTTTCCAGACAGGGTTTCTCTGTGTAGCTTTGGAGCCTGTCCTGGATCTCACTCTGTAGACAGAGATCCCCCTGGCTCTGCCTCCCGAGTGCTGGATCAAAGGTGTGTGCCACCACTGCCCGGCGGGACTAGAACTTATGATCCTCCTGATTCAGCTTCCAGAGTCATTGAAATTACTGAACTGTGCCACCATACTCACCTTTCACTCTTAATTTTTTTCTTTTTTTTTTTTTTTTTGTTGAGATAGAGTCTCACTGTGTATCCCTGGCTGGCCTGGAACAAGATATTGCCCAAGATATTTTCTCTGCAATAAGTTGAGGACGATCTGTTGGGAAGAGAGATCTCAGGAACTGAGCACAAGAGTGACAGACTAGAGAAAATGTAAAAAGAAAAAGAAAAACCTGAAAAGGAGGCTGGAGTCCAGCAGTATTCCTTTGTGTCAGTCATTGGGCCATTGTCTCCTCCCTCTCCCCCTTTTTCACCTTCACTCTTACCCCTTCATCAATATCTTCCTCCCCTTCTCCTTCTCCACTCTCTGTATCAGAACCAATAGGATTGCAAGGGATTGGGCCAAATGCCACATTATTTTTTGAGACAGAGTCTCTCTGTGTAACTCTGTTCATGGAAACTAGGACAGCTGGCCTCGAACTCACAGGGATCTACTTGCGTCTACCCCGAGTGCTGGGATTAAATGTGTTAGCCACTATTTTAGAGTTACTATTGCTGGGATGAAACAACATGACCAAAAGCAAGTTGGGGAGGAAAGGGTTTATTTGGCTTGCCCTTCCACATCACTGTTCACCACTGGAGGAAGTCAGGACAGGAACTCAGTCAAGCCTGGCAGGAACTGGAGGCAGGAGCCGATATAGAAGCTATGAAGGGTGCTGCTTACGAGCTTGTTCTTTATGGCTTGCTCAGCCTGCTGTCTCATAGAACCCGGGCCCACCAGCCCAGGGACAGCACCACCCACAGTGGGCTGGGCCCTCCCCATCAGTCACTAATTAAGAAAATGCCCTACAGGCTTCCCTACAGCTTGATCTTATAAAGGCATTTTCCTGGGACTAACTGTAGATCAGGCTGGCCTTGAACTTTCAGAGATCCACCTGATGAAGGCATTTTCTTAATTGAGGTTCCCTCCTTTCCGATGACTTAGCTTGTGTCAAGTTGATATAGAACCATCCAATAGAGCCAACTTGTTCAACTGTCACATATCACCTTTTTAAATTTTTTTAAATTTTTTTTGGGGGGGGTTTTCGAGACAGGGTTTCTCTGTGTAGCTTTGGAATCTGTCCTGGAAATTGTTCTGTGGACCAGGCTGGCCTTGAACTCATGCCTTAGACATTGAAGGAATGGTGGGAGAAAAAGCTTATACAAACTGAAAGGTCAGACACCCAGGATGCTTTCAAACAGAATGCATACCTCCATCTAAAGCTCTGAAAACAAAAGAAAAGATATCCAACACAGCCATCCCTAAACCACCCCCTCAGAATCAACCAAGGGCTCCCCAGTCGAATCACAGGATGCTGGAGCCACGGAAAGATCCTTCCCCTGAAGCAGCGCCAGGCACTTGGGCACTAGGAGATCATGATGGTACTGGATGCCTATCTGGGGCCTCCTCTAGTGAAAGTGGATTTTCTCAGGCTGTGGTGGCGCACACCTTTAATCCCAGCACTCTTGAGGCAGAGGCAGGTGGCTCTCTATAAATTCTAGGCCAGTCTGGTCTACAGAGCAAATACCTGGCCAGCCAAGGGCTAACTACTGATACTGTTTACAAAAATAAAAGAAAGAGGAGGAAGAGAAGGAGAGGAAGGAAGGAAGGTTGCATTGTCCTTGGGGCCCCTCTTTGAGCACCGGAATTGGACTGTATAAAACCTCACACCATTGTCACCTCAAAAGGAGTGAGAGTTTATTCAGGAGCCAAACACAAGTGACTGTGGCCTGGGAGCACAGATTCAGTTCATTCTAAACGCCATGTTTCAATGTGTTCAATATGATAACAATTCTCTGAAGTTTTTACAGAAATAGAACAAGGAAAAACCACAAATCAAGGCTTTGTGTATGTGTGTGTGTGTTTGTTTTGTTGTCCTGGGATTACAGGCATGTGCCTTCATGCCTGGTCCTAACACACTTTTAAAAGGAATTGGTGAAAACAGCAGGTAGGCAAGTTACATCAAAGTGGGAAGCCTCTTGGAATAGTCCTGGAATGTTTTCTGATGACAGCCTTTAATTGGTGGGGTCTGTTGCTACATTCCTTAAGGATTTACCTAATAGTCACAAGGATGTTAGGTCATTCATAGACACCTGCAATTAGAGATAATCCTCTACTTACAGGGTAAGGTAGCCCAAGACATTCCAACTGTCCACAATCATTGATGTTCTTTTGTTTTTTTTCCCAGACAGGGTTTCTCTGTAGCTTTGGCTGTCCTGGAACTAGTTTTGTTGACCAGGCTGACCTCAAACTCACAGAGATCCACCTGCCTCTGCCTCCCTGTGAGTGCTGGGATTAAAGGCTTGTGCCATCACCTCCTGGCTACATTTATTTCTAAATATAACCTGTTTGTTTCATCCATGCAGTGTTGCTTGGATACATGTTTTCAGGCTTACCATTTGGAACTGGACAACCAGTGGATATGCTGTCCCTGGGGAGACCCACCTCTCCTGCTTCTGGTTTTACTCAATTGCCTGTCATTCTTTGTGTAGGGTCAAGGCCTTGTGGGGTTTCCCTGTCCAGTTTGGCATATTCATTGATGTCATCCTTGTCCAGCTCACATTTGGACAGCCATGTTGGTGAGACTTCATGTGTGTAGCTTCTGATGTTACTAGGAGACACAGTCTCACAGAAAATTCCCTGATCCTCTGGCTCTTAACAGTCTTTCAGTCTCGTCTTCTGTAGAGTTCCCTGAGCGTTCTGAAGGAGTGTTTTGTAGATGTGTTCATTAGGACTGGGCTCCACAACTCTGCATGTTGATTGGTGGTATTTTCTATAATGGTCTCTGTTGCAAAGAGACGATTCCTTGATTGGGGTGAAGACTACACTTATCTGGGTAACAGTCTACTAGAGCACTGGCCAAGCATGTCCCAAAGCTCTGGGTTCAACTCCCAGCACAAAGTCTTGGATTTCATCATCAAAGAGCCGTCTTAGATATTCTCTCCGTATTTTGATTTTGGAGTGCTTCTTACTTGGAACACATATCTTGTTCAATATTTTAAATTGCACTTGAAGTGTGTGTGTGTGTGTGTGTGTGTGTGTGTGTGTGTGTGTGTGTGTATGTGGACAACTTGTGGGAACTGATCCTTCCCTTACTGTGTGGATCTCAGGGATTGAACTCAAATCATGGGGTTTGGTGGTAAGTACCTTTACCAGCTGAGCCGTCTCACCTATCCTAAGTCCAGGCGGACTGTTTGCTTCTTGAGTGCAAGGATCACTTTGCGGTCTTTGTGTTCTCCAAAGTCCTTGCTTGGCACACTGCCTGATTCACTGTGAGCCTTAGGATGTATTTCCTTGCCAACCTACAAGCTGAGTAACTTCAACGATAGGATTGCTCCATGACTGCACCCAGCAGCTGAGTGTTACTGAGAAAAAGCACGTGCTACTCCGCCCACCTCTAAAAGGTTTTGTCTAGCATTCCTACACCTCTGCCCAAGTATGTCCACCTTTTTCCTTTCCAAAATGACCACCCCCGGTTTCTCCTGTCTTGAACCCCCCATACTCTTGCCTCTTTCTTCTCTCCGCTGAAGAGCTTGCCCATTCCTTTCTGCAGAAAAGAGCTGCAGTGGTGTGATGGGAAACAGTGACTATAGGGGATCTATGGGTAGGTTTGCCAACTCCAGTGTTAGGAATACACGCATGGGGCTGGAGAGATGGCTCCGTGGTTAAGGGCACCAGCTACTCTTCTAGAGTTCAATTCCCAGCACCCCCATGGCAGGCAGATCACGGCTATCTGTAACTCCTGTTCTAAGATATCTGACATCCTCATGCAGGCAAAGCACCAATACATGTGAAATAAAAAAAGCAAATAAATCCTTAAAAAAAAAATAGCCTGATGCAGTGGTGGCCCATGCCTTCAACATCTGCCTGAAATGTCCATCCAATGTCTCTATTCTGTATATGGCTTAGTGGTAGAAAACTCACATGGCGGCCGGGCGTTGGTGGCGCACGCCTTTAATCCCAGCACTCGGGAGGCAGAGCCAGGCGGATCTCTGTGAGTTCGAGGCCAGCCTGGGCTACCAAGTGAGCTCCAGGAGAGGCGCAAAGCTACACAGAGAAACCCTGTCTCAGAAAACCAAAAAAAAAAAGAAAACTCACATGGCATGCTGAACTCCTAAGCTCAATCCCCAGTGCCATCAAAAGTAAAAACATTGAACACACACACACACACACACACACACACACACACACACACGGTTTCTCTCTGTAGCCTTGGCTGTATATTGAGTCTGTTCACTGTGGCACCAGAATATGACTTCTGCAAGGGTAGAGAGCCATGCACTTATTGCTTTCTCTTGAATGAGACTTTCATTATTGCTGTTGTTGAGACAGGGTCATGACATAGAGCCCAGACTGGACCTGGAATTGGAACTGGCCATCTTTTTCCTCAGCCTTCAAAGTGCAGACATTACAGGTGTGACTCACCA
Source organism: Peromyscus aztecus (assembly GCA_902168405.1). Taxonomy (NCBI): domain Eukaryota; kingdom Metazoa; phylum Chordata; class Mammalia; order Rodentia; family Cricetidae; genus Peromyscus; species Peromyscus aztecus. The sequence continues at coordinate 4,340 of CABHPQ010142154.1, read as the reverse complement.
CATCTGGCTGAGATTTTTCAAAAAGATGGGTTTTTAAAATTATTTATTTATTTATTTATTTATTTAAAGACAGGGTTTCTCTGTGTAGTTTTGGTGCCTGTCCTGGATCTCACTCTGTAGACCAAGCTGGCCTCGAACTCACAGAGATCTGCCTGACTCTGCCTCCTGAGTGCTGGGATCAAAGGCGTGTGCCACCGCTGTCCTGCAAGATGAGTTTTTTTTAATTAACATTTTTTTTACATTTATTGTGTGTGTGTATGTGTGAGTGTTTAGGTGAGTGTGGAGGTCAGAGAATAACTTGCAAGAGTTGATTATCTCCTTCTATTACATGGGTTCTAGGAAATGAACTCAAATTATCAGGCTGAATAGCAAGTATCTCTACTTGAACTATCTTGTTGGGCCCCCAAATACCTGGTGTGTGTGTGTTTGTGTTAGGATCTAATCCACAGCCCAGAGCCTTCAGTAGTCTCGGTGACTCTGTCATTGAGTACATACATCTTTAGCTCCAAAGAGAAATGCTTGGCTTGTTATTTTCTTACATAGTTTATCTTTTCTGTTTCTGTTTGTCTGTTTGTCTTTCTCTCTGTCTCATGTAGTCCAGACTGACCTTGAACTCTGTATGTAGTTGAGGCTGGCCTTTCTGATGCTCCCAGTGCTGGAATCACAGGTATGTGCCATCACACCTGGACACCTTGAATTCAAACCAGTGAGACTGAGCTTGGATTTTTCTTGTTCCTGATCCAGTACAGGGCCTGGTGTCTGTCAGGCAAGCCCCTCCCCCCATCACTAAGCCACACCCCAGGGCTCTGGGCACCAAGTTGTGGAGCAGTTCTTTGGAATGCACTCACCTTTGTACAACTGATGGCAGCTCCCTGTTTCCCTCTGTCCCAGTCCCTACTAACCACCCTTTATTTCCCTTTCTACTTCTGTGGTTCTCTACATACCTTGTAACTGAAACCATACAGTGTCCGGATTTCACATTATTTATTATTTATTTATTTACTCACTTACAACTTTCTTCCTTCCTTCCTTCCTTCCTTCCTTCCTTCCTTCCTTCCTTCCTTCCTTCCTTTCTTTCTTTATCTATCTAGACAAGACCTCTATATAGTCTGCATGATGTCCTTAAACTCCACCATGCTGCATATTGCAGAATGTCTTTTCTGAAGCTAAATAATACTGCATAGGATGTTTTCTCCAGGTCCACTAGACTCCCTGTAAATCTCCTCTGTATTAGTCTCAGTGATGATTAAAATTCCCTTCATTTAAACTGTCTCACACATTTTCATTCATTTTATATAAAATCCATGTTTCTTGCTTTGGCCTCAAGGTTCTCGCTCTATACTGTTCTGGCCACTTTAGCTTCTGTGTGCGGGGGGGCGCCCCCCTCCCCCACTGCCCCATACCAGGGCTCACTGTGGAAGCCTGGCTGGCCTGGAGCTCAGAGATCCTTCTGTCTCTGCCTCCCGAGTGCTGAGATTAAAGGCATGCCACCTGACACTTCAGCTCTTGAACTGTTCTTCCCTGGCCTAGCCTCCCCCAACTCTAAGGACTGCCCACTGGTCATTCCCTCCGCCCAGACTCTCCACCCCACAGAGATCGCCAAAGGGTTCCCTACTAAATGTCATTCCAGCCTTACCTGCCAAATCACTAGCCCAGCTTTCCACACAGCTGGGAAAGGTATCATTTTAATGGTGAAGTGACCCTGGATTTGATTGCCATCACTCTAAGTAAAGGAAAGATAAAATAAAATTCTTCCATGACTATCCAACTTGAAGTAGCCCTCTGGTACTTTGCTAAATATCTTGCTTTTAGTATTATTTACTTATTGGCAGTGTTTTGCTATTCAGCCATGGCTGAACTAAGTGCCACCACTAGCTGAACATTTTTTTTTTAAAACTGTTTCTCTTTATCACTACTGAGTACTTACTTTTTCTTGAGGGGAGGGGGATTTCAAGACAGGGTTTCTCTGTATAGCTCTGGCTGTCCTGGAACTCACTCTGTAGACCAGGTTGGCCTTGAACTCAGAGATCTGCCTGCTTCTGCCTCCTGAGCTCTGGGATTAAACGCATGTGCTGGTATCACCACTGCCCTGCAAAGTATTTATGCTAATTCACCTGTGAATTTATACCTAGTCGGTCTCTAGCACATTGTGAACTCAGAGAGCTAGGACCGCTCTATCTTAGTTGAAAGTTTGTTTAGCTTCTTGAGAGGGTAACATAGTGAGCGCTCCAAGAATCATAAGAGGGACACCATGCCTCACAGTGGGTGTTCGGTTTGAGGTGGTATATAAAAAAATATATATACATATATATATTTTTCGAGACAGGATTTCTCTGTGTAGCTTTGCGCCTTTCCTGGAGCTCACTTGGTAGCCCAGGCTGGCCTCGAACTCACGGAGATCCACCTGGCTCTGCTTCCTGAGTGCTGGGATTAAAGGCGTGCACCACCACCGCCCAGTTTGAGGTGGTATTTGTATTCTGGAGAGAGCAGAGAGAAAAGTCTTCCAACGCAGTTTTGCAAGAGAAAGATAAATGATTAGAAACTGGATAAAGTATTGAGTCTAACTTGCATTCCAGATGGAGTTATATGGCAAAACCCTGCTTTAAAAAAAAAAAAGGAGTTTGCAACCTAATTTTATGTTTTCAAATTGTCAGTGTGCTTTTAGCTTTTTTTTTTTTGTTTTTTTTTTAGATGTATGCCTTTATATTGGTTAAATTCAATATTACTTAGCAAAAAGATGTTACTTTTAAAAGGATAAAGTCTCAGAAATCAAAAGTATACAAGTCATGTAAAAAGAATTTTCTCAACCTGTACCAGCAGAGGGGGTATAGCTCAGTGGTAGAGCATTTGACTGCAGATCAAGAGGTCCCCGGTTCAAATCCGGGTGCCCCCTTAGTGGGTATGCACATTTTTCATCGACATTCATACATAATTCCACTACTCAGTTATTTCCAACTCAAAAATCACTTCTGTCCTCCAAATTTTCCACACACTAGTTAGGACCCTACTCTCCTAACGTACTGGACTAGTGCCAGTCACAACGTGCTTTTGGGTCACAGAGTGTTGAGGTGTGAAAGCAGTATTACTTTTACCTAGTTTGTATCCTGACCCAAAAGACTGAATCCAGATACCGAATGTTTATATACTTGTTTATAGCAAGGTGTGGTAGTACATGCCTGTTACTCCCAGCACTTGGAAGTCAGAGGCAGGAGGATCAGAGTTCAAGGAGTAGAAGATTAGCCTTGGCCTATATATCAAAATTAAGGCCAGTCTGGGCTACATGACGCTCTGTATGGGGGAAAAAAAAAAAAAGACATGGTCTAAAGATATAAAAATGAGAACCTTCTTTACTGAGAAGTTGAGGCCTGATAAAATACAACTTCACAGCCTAGTGCCTGGGAAGTGAGACGCACTGGTCAGGTATTTCTGGTCTTTGCCCTGCAGCTGTTCTAGCCACTTCCTTGTTCAGCCGGGCAGAGAACAGTAATGGGAACTGGGAAGCAAAAAAATGCACGAGAGTATTCCCCTGGGGTCCTGGGATGACACAACCAGATTCCGTGTTTAAAATATCACAGCCGCACCCTGACCCAGGCAGCACGCCTCTCCCTGTCTCTTTTCTTTTTCCTTTTTTTGGGCAAAACCTAGCTGAGGGGGCCGCCCTTGCCTCCTTCTTCACACTAAGATTTCTTCCAGCCCAGATACCGTAAGCCACACACTCAGCAGATGGACACCTGTCCCCATTTTGAGGATTTCAAACCCGATGGCTTTGTAGTAACACTCCAGTGATCCTCAAAGACCGGTCCCTGGGTCCCTGAGTGCCTCACCTGGAAAATCCGTCAAAGAGCTAATTGGCAAGGCCTCCCTCCAGGTCTACACAATAGGAAACTGGGGATGTTTTAATGAGCCCTCTAGGTCTTTCTGGAGCACGCATAAGTTTGAAAAACCACTGCACTAATTTATATTACTTGGCTTTGGGGTCTTACTCTTTTGCACTGTAGAGAGCTGATGGGTGCGCAGCTGCCGGTCTCATGTTCTCGAAGGGCTTTTTTACTCGGTCCGCATCACCAAGCAACAGGGAGGCTTGAGAAGAACATAGAATAATAAAGAAGGCAGAATGAAAGAAAAAGGAAAAAAAGAAAGCTTAGGTTGGGGAAGGGCCATATCTGTGAGTTTTCCTCTTTTGACCTATATCCTCATGGGACATAGAATGCCAACCTGGGGAGTGACCTTGGCTCCTGAAACCCAAGTGTGGAATCATCCAATCAAAACCCGCAAGGCTACCGTGGGCAGAAATCACCACTCCGGCGCCAATCAAATGAGGTCGCGCAACTTCTGTTCCT
>CABHPQ010142153.1:0-24021 GCA_902168405.1 Peromyscus aztecus | reverse complement strand
AAAAAAAAAAAAGTCAGAGCTGAGGCAGGGATTGACAGTTAGGAGGAAAAGTAAAAATCTGAGAACCATCAGTCCCAAGGGGAGGAGACAGGGTAATCAAAAGTTGAAAACAGATGAAGGGGCCTGTCCTCCATATCTGAGGCACCTCTGCTCCTGGGCCAGCTTACCCCGAGTGGTGGAAGTCCTTCCACGATGCTCTTCTTCCCAGACAGGAGATCTGACACCGGCCTTTTCTTGAGAGAGTCCCTCCTAGCTCGGTACCTCCCTGAAGTTGTGAGGTCAGACTCAGACATGGAGGGGGTCAGCAGCCCATCTCTTCGGGGCCGATGGGTCTCCACAACCAGGTGGACAGGGCTGATGTCCTTCACCCTCTTCTCAGGCTCCGTAAAACGGGACTTGGGCTCAAGAATATGCAGAGGGCCGGCGACTGCAGCCACCGAAGCACAGGGGTAGTTTGGCTGCTGCTCCTGAGAGTAAGCGGCGGTCAGGCGGGGCTCGGACACAGCTGCCGCAGTGTGCGCTCCGCTGCGGTCCTCTTCCAGGTCCTCTTCCTCCTCGCTGCTGTGTATCAGCATGGTGGCATCAGAAAGGGACTTCTTGTGGCTGTATCTGCCACTGTCCTGCTCTTCACTCTCCTCTTGCTTTGTTCTGTCGGAGAAGACACTGGACTGGGAGCCTGCTGAGAAAGTCCGAGGAGCCACGTCTGCCGCCGAGGCTGACATGGTCCTCTCCTTGAGCCTCAGGCCTTCGAAGCCATGTGTGAGCCCCGCAATCTCAATGCTGTTCCGCTTCTGTAGATGGGCATGCCGGGCTGCGGTGAGGGGCTCGCTGACCTCCTGCAGGGAGTGGGCCACCGGCAAGCTGTCCTCCTGGAAGGTCTGCACCGAGTGGTGGACACGCCTGGTGATGAGATCCGGATTGCTGCTGCTGATGTACAGGAGACGGGACAGGTCTGGGGTGCTGTTGGCAGGCCTCGGGTATGGGTACGGTGGGGGTGGCCGGTATACCTGGGTTCTCATAATGTTTGGAGCTGGGTAGTCCTGGGCCTGGAGCTGCACATTTGTCAGCTCAGGCACACTGACAGCACCCACCACAGGTCGCCTCTCAGCGGGGTAGGGGTACGGAGACTGACTGTGGAAACTGTAGTTCAAGTTAAACGGGTAGTGGGCCGACTGGGGAGAGGTAAGGTGTGCATGCTCCCGAATCTCAGGCTGGCTATAGACCAAGGCGTCAGGCCTGCTGTATGCATAGGAACTGCCAATGTTGAGGTTCCTCAGCGAGCGGCTGTGCCTGTCTGCATGCACCATGCCTCTGTTGAGCTGCTTCATGACAGTCTCATAGTCAGGGGTTGGGCGGTAAGACGGGGGGATCAGCGCACTGTGCCGATGGGATGGGATGTAGTCGGGTCTCATGACGTCACTGCCAGTAATACTTGGGTTGGAGGACATGGGGGAGGGCTGCAAGTAGGGCTGAGGGGTATTTAAGGAGTTCGTACTGTGTGCACTGTAGACGCTGCCGTTGCGGATGCGACCACTGAGGTCAATTTGGGTTCTGTCCAGACTTGTCTGGGAGTGACAATAGAATCCATTCTTGTTGGGCACAAAGATGTTATCTGAGGAAGGAAAAGGTTTGAAAAGATTTTGAAAATGTATTAAGTTGGACTCATTACTCCAGCCAAATACTGAGATAGGCTCTGAAACAGCTTGTATTTTTCTTGCAAAAATGACACATCTTCAGCCACACTAAGCTGCCCTGGAAGCTTCAGCTCCCTTGCCTATAGGATGGGGTAGGTCTGCCGCTTAAAGCAAGGTACTTAGGATCTGGCCAAATCTAAGTCCAATACTGAGAGTATAACTGTATCAGAAAGTAATCTTTCCTCTGAAGGTTAAAAACACATGCTTCACTACAGACAAGAAACAGGTAGCTCTGTGGAACTCAAAGAGACAGTGTTGAGCAGTGAGCTATGGTGGGTAGGGATACAGCCCTGAGATGCTGAGCAAGGGCAGGTACCAACTATCCGTGAACATTTCCTTAACTGGAATTTAGGTTGTTTGCATAGATTCTCCTTTAATGAAAAAGAAAGAAAGAAAGAAAGAAAGAAAGAAAGAAAGAAAGAAAGAAATCTACGATGAAAGGGCACCAGTACAGCAGGTACAGAGCTTTCCAGTCCAACAGGGAGGGTCACTGGTAGCTGCAACTCCACCAAGGCCCAGAAGCCAACAAGAACCAGGCAAAAATAGCTATAGTTGCCCCAGCAAGCCTCCAGGTGAGCAAGACATGGGTACAGGGCTGCAGGCTCAGGCTACTCATTCTACAGCACTGGTGTGCCTGCCTGGGCTAGAAGAGGCCATCTTTCCTCACTGCCTTATGAGCACCATTCCCAATGCTTAAAAATAACTTCAACAGTCAAGGCCTGCACAAAGTATTGTTTGGTAATTCAACAGCTCCATGACAGTGTGATGTCTGACTACCCACCGGGCACATTTTATTCTGGCGTGCACAGCCTCTCTACTCCTGCACTCTGTGCCTCATCCTGTGCTTCTCCATCTGCAGAACACTTGGTCATTGCTACATCTCTAGATTCCTTTTTTGTCACAGATCCCTCACCCAGGTTGTCTAGACAGTGTGACATCTACCTACCTAGCGTCCCTGCCTCCAGGCTCTCTAAGAGCACACAGGACTATACCTCCTCATCCCTTGGTGCCAAGCACATACATGTGATTAGTAACAGTAAGGAGAAAGTGAGCAGAAAGTTGAGAGCCAGTTTCTGAAGACTCCCTCCTCCCATTCCCCAGTGTCTTGACCTACAACATTACAGACAGAAAAGGCTCCTCCGGCCTGAGACCCCCATACAGGCGGCCATGGAACAGAACCCACCTGCCAGGACACAATGGACAGGGACTCTGAACAAGAAGTAAGGCCACTGAGGATTTTAAACGTTGTTAGCCCAGCAGAGCCAGGCCCTCCTGGCTGAGCAGTGGCATGTGGACTGGAGGGTGGTTGGGATAAGGGTGTGTGGGTGGCAGAGCAGAGGGGCAAAGCCAGAGTCTGCTCAAATCGAACAAGCTAGAGAGGAGCAAACTAACCGCACGGAGCGAGATGGGAAGGGCCGGCCAAGGGGATGTTGAGGAGAATGGACACAGGCAAGGGATGATCATGCACATAGGGAGACCAGCTGGAAGCCTTCTGTCAGGTGAGTGGGGAGTGTAAGGACCAAAGCTATAGCTCGCGGGATGCAACTGCCAGTGAGAGGAACAAGAAGATAAGGACCTATGGTGGGGCAGGAGCAAGGGGGCAGGGAGAAGGGGCTATGGGAAAGACAGTGTGTGACCTCACAGGTCATGGGTGTTCACTGACTGGGTAAATCACATGCATCTTGGAAGCCACACAACCAGGAGAGTGACTTCATCACAATAAAGGACTGTGAAAAACAAACAGACTTACAGGGTAAAGCAATAAGTTCAGATTTAATATTCAATTTCCAGCAAGCCCTGATAGTTGACACCAGTTCCTGAGAGAGCCTACTATTGACTAGAGAGCCTCCATGCCGGGTTCCCACCTGTCTGACAGTGGGAAAGGGGGTACGGGTGGAATGATGGCAGGGTGGGAAAGGAGAACCCGGGTCACCCCTAGGGGAACTCTATGTGAAGGAGCTGCTGTGGAAGCCCCCTCGGGAAAGAAAAACGCCAGACGGGTCCTTGTGACAGCACCTAATACTAACAGGAAACCGCTGAGAGGGAGAAAGAGGGAACCAACGGGTTGGAGCGTGGAGACATCGCTCTCAGGCAGAGTGTAGTGAAAAGGGAAGATAAAACAACCCAAACCATTGTTTGCAGAAGAGCGGAGAGGACAGGGTGGCAGGACCGTCACAGACCGCGGTCAGAGAATGAGCAGCACAGGGACAGAAGGCAGAAGTCTGCCCCCATGGTTGGAGAGGCTGTGGTGCGAGTACAGACGGGCACATGCAAAGACGAGGAGCCAGGAACGGGACCGTCCCAGAGGACACTGAACTCCACGCCGCAGCTGCTCCGCCATCGCCTTCCCCACTGTGGGGACATCAACTCTGCACAGGCGGCCACAACTAGAAGCAAGGTCAACACCACACCTTCTTTCTGTCCCTTCAGACCTCACGCCCTACAGAACGGGCAATGGACCCCCAAACAGCCCCTCTCCTCCTGTGCCACAGCACTCACCAGCCAGCAGACCCAGTCGCAGAGCTGTCTGGAACTGATGATGATATCTAGCCATCCCGCCAGATCCAGAAAGCTCTTCTCAGTGCCCTCAACATGAACAGAATGCTAATGCATGTTCTCTTAGCAAAATGACTGTGATCAAATCATGAGCAAATGCCTTATTTTCACAAACAGATTCCGAGGCTCTCTCTACAGAACTGCTCATCTGCATCCACCTCTCTGGCCTTCGGCAGTTAGAGTTTACAGACGAACACTACACAGATGGGCGATTCAGCTTGGAGGCGCTGCTGTGTACACACAGCTGGAGCGGCCGAAACGAGAATCTAAAGCATTCAGTGAGATGTTTCAGGCAGGGATAAAACAAAACATGTCTGGGTATCTTTTGTGACAAACAAACAAACAGACAGACAGACAGACAAACAAAGCATTTTTGGTTGCCTGATGTGGTGGCACATGCCTGTAATCCATCACTTGGGAGACAAAGGCTGGAAAATCACAAGCTTAAGGGAAGCCTGGCCTAAATAAGACTAATAGGGGAGGGTCCCAGGACTTAGGAACCAGCTTGGGGAGCTGCCCACTAACTACATTTGGGGCCAGATGGCCCCAACACACATTCAAGAAGAACCGGAATGTAATGGCTTCTTCTGGGATCCCAGGATGGCTATAATCAGGACAATTTGGGGTACAACTGCAAAAAGAAACCATCCAGACTTCAAGATCTCTAGGTCTTCACCGAGTGATTCATAGTTGTAAGTGTGCACGCCTTTGCAGACTCAGGGTACTTTACCTTGGGAAGAAGCAAATGGCTCTGTATAATGTCCATTATAATGCAGCTGGGGTGGGGGAGGCATCGCATAGGGCTGGGGTTTAGGCTAAGAAACGGAAAGTTGGACACAGAGTTAAAACACATTGCCCATGTAAGAAAGGTAACGTCATTCTTTGCTGGACTCTTTCTCCTCACCAAAAAGACCTTCTACGGGAGTTAAATGTATTATAAATGGAAAATACCCAAGGAAATGGAGGAGGTCTTAGCATATCTGTCATTTTCAACGTTGCCCACGTGGCAGAGCCAAGCCCTAAGCACTGACACCAAGGATACTAAACAGCACAAAACAGTCTGCATCCAAAAGTTATCAACAAGAAGGGATGGAGACAAGCCTCCTTGTCTAAACTCACGAAAGGCTTTGATGTACTACAAATGCTGTAAGACAAAGTCATCGAGTAAATTAAATACTTCCTTAGGGTTTCTGGTTAACCAGTTAAAATTCATAATATTTGGTTCTACCTAATACTTGGACAAGTGTAATAAATATTAAGTGGAACTTAGGGAAATCACCATTTTTTTGGATAAAAATTATCAAACATCAACACACATTTGTGGTTCAAACTCAACATAGCGCCCAAAGCTTATTTTAAGTAAAGAAAGTGGCGTCACTAAGAGAGGTGATCATGTTCCTTCTCTTACCAGAGACATCCTGGAAGATGAGCCCCTCCTGACTGAGTTCAACGAGGCAGTCTGAGTTTGCCTGTGGGAGAAGACAATGGTGAGCCCAGCACACACTTCCTCGTCTACAACAAGAAACCTGGTTAGGAAGGAAGCCAGTGTGGCGGCTCGCACTGTAACTCCAGCGTGCAAGCGGCTGAGGCGTGCTGGGGTTTGAGCACTGCTGTAAGTTTGAGGCCAGCCTGGACAATATCTGAATTAGAGGCTAGCTCAGATACAGACAGAGAGAGACACTGTCACAAAACAACAACCACAAAAAGAGATACAGACAGGTAAAATGAGAAATATCCCAAGGCCAATGGCGAAAGGTCAAACATGCCATTAATTACAGAAAAGAGAGTTGCCACTTCCTAATGTAGGACTTCACAGCGTCCCCAGAACAAAACAAGCACACACTTTTCTGTTTAAACACACACACACACACACACACACACACACACACACACACACAAACACACTCTTAGTTCTCTTTCTTTACCTCTGTTTTACTTAAGTGTGAGTGGGTATGGCATGAACATGTGCATTAGACTCTTGCTAATATTGATAATGCCCATCATTTTGTCAAGGACTTTTTAATTTACCAAGAGCTTGTGTGATGCACAACTGATTATTAACACATTCTGTGACACTGGGTAGTGCTCTAATGATGCACAACTGATTATTAACACATTCTGTGACACTGGGTAGTGCTCTAAGGACCATTACTGAAACTCTGTCATCACAAAGTAAACAAAATAAATATACCAACTCAGCAAATGAGCCCTGAAGAAGCCTCTTTCTTCTAAACTAGTATTATTCTTAGCACGGACTACACTCTGAATATTGGCTTATTTTTACAGGACCTTTAAAATAAAGAAAACTATTGGACATTAGGATCTTCACATCAGGTGATTACTATGCACTTACTAGCAATTCCTTTAAACAACTTCCTTTCCTATGCCTGGGAAGCACACAGGTTGCTGGAGAATAATGCACACCTCCTTTGTTTTCTTGGCAGTAAACTTTAAGGCTTTAGTGTGCAGCTATGTCTACTTTTCAAAAGACATGTCTATCTTTCCAATATCATGTCAAGTATTCAAGCCTACAGGGTACATGTTGTTTTTTTCTAGAGTGCCCCTTAAGTATACATAAGACACTGATTTTTGATACTTTGAAACTACTTTGCCTCTAAGTACTCACCATGGTCCGGCCTAGGTTTAAAGAACTGAGTTCAGTCTATCAATGGTGTGCCATCTAGATGAACTGAGCTTCTAAAAGCATCAAAGCCAGCACACACCTTTAGTCCCAGCACTTGGGAGGCAGAGGCAGGTGGATTTTTGAATTGGAGGCCAGCCTGGTCAACAGAGCTATTTCCCGGACAGCCAGGGCTACAGAGAAACCCTGTCTCGAAACAGCCCCCACGCCCCCCAAAAAAGCAGCATAAATTCCAAAGTGGGGGGAAGGAGCTGCTGATAAGACACATTTATCGACAAACGCCTAACAACATCTCCACAGCAGGCCAGCCTGGGCAAGAATACATTTTCAGCGTGTGAAGTACAGACTCCAAGGGCACAGGGCTCAGGAGCAGAGGCAGCCATTCTTACCCACTGGCATCTGGCTGGCAGCATCCAGTGGGAAGGCAAAAGCAGAAGCCAGTTCTGCTGAACATGGAATAAAGGAGCACCACAGCCACCCGCCAAACGGTCTGGCCTAGCCAACCTTGCCTCTGGGCCACTCTAACAGTCTGCCTTTGTCCCCTCGTGGTCCTTCCTTCTAAGTGTCGTGCAGTCAGAGGCCAGCCATCATCAGCTTCCCACACAGAAGACAACGACTGTCGGCTCTGCTTCCCAGTCGCCTGGGATGGTTTCTGTGCTGGTAAGTAATGCTGAGAACTGAGGCAGCTACAGCCCCCGAGATCAATAGCTAGAATGTGTACACTGGAGAAGATAATGAAAAGGCTGTCGGCTCAAGTGAAATACAGGACATTGCTTGGCGGAACTGTGCACTGCACGTGGTTATCTCGTGGAATCTGAACAACACCATCAGGGAGGTCCTCATCAGTTTTACAAATGAGGAAAGTGATACTTAGATTAAGCAGATCACGCCTGGTCACGTGGCAAAGTGACAGAGCCAGCATTGGAACAGGCAGGTCTGTCGGATGCCTGAGTGGAGTCTCTGACAATCATCTTCTGACTATGTCCCTAACCCCAGCTAACTCGTAAGATAAGCTCCATGCAGGAAGAGGACAAACCATTGGACGGCCAGTACCCAGCACATGCCTGCACATGCAGCCCTCAACTGTGTGCTGAACACGTGACTGCCACAGAGAGCGGGGACAGGAGGCAATATTCAGGGAACATTTCTCAGGCAAGATGTCTCGGTGGGTAAAAGCACATGTGTGTAGTAAACCTAACAACCTGAGTTCAAGTCCTGGATCCTACAGGGTGTCAGGAGAGAACCAACTTCCAAATGCACTCCCACACAAACTAAATTAATCTATTGATTTAAGACTGCTGGAGTTGTCTCATTTGCTCTGTGAGCGTCTTTTCAGTCAGTCATTGGTTTATTCACAGCTAGCAAAGGGCAGGCTCTGATCATGTGTTAGATGGTAGAAATACCTCAGGCTGTTTGTCTCAATGACTTTCCTCCTGTGCTTTCCTTAATAAGGTGATGAAAAACAAAACCTCTCCAGTTTTAGGGTAGGCCAGAGGTGTGTATCCAGGCCACTATAAGGTCACTGATCTGGCTCTGGATCTCTGCCCCAACTTGCCACTGTGGGCGAGCAGAGATAATCCCAGGCAACAGGCAGAACTGATGGTTAGGGGCTGGCCTCACTGGAGGTCACAGTGACTGTCATCTACCCAAGCACCTGCACAGCAAAGGAAGATGCCTCACTCCAACTTCAGGAGAGCTCCCTGTCCCCAAGCCTTACTAGGGAGGGCAGGAGACCCATCCCACCGTGAGCGCCTGGGACAGACCCTCTATCTCCTACAGCTTCTTTCCACTTCCTTCCAGGGTCTGATGGACTCCAGTGAATCTTCTTCAGTCTTCTGTGGGCCCAGTAAACCAGAAGAGAAGGAGGGTGCTGCATTTTCCTCCAGTCCCTCGAGCAACAGTCTTCTGGGGTGGACACTGGCTGCTCTGTTCCCCTACAGCCTGGAACTACAGGGCTAGCTCATCTCTCTGCACTCCGCCGCCAGCATGCTGCTGACTCTAGGCTCTTGGGCCCCCAATCTCACTTGGCTTTGCAGCCTGGAGGGTACAGCCCACACAGAAGGGATAGAAAAGCCCCTAAACCAGGAAGATTTGTGCTACCCAGCTCATTTTTTCCTCATATAACTTAGGGAGGTTGATTAAAGCCAGCCTAACTCTGGGGCTTGAGATATTAGAAAAGGCCTTTTGGCCTGACTGACATTATTATCTCATTTAGTTCCTAATACAGTCCTGAAGGAATGTCAAGAGAAGGTCTCATCATTCATGTTTATACATAAAAACCAAGGGAGACTCTGAGCTAACATTAAAAGATGATTCTGTTACCTCCAGTGCCTTGTCTGGGTGGGAAGCAAACTACTGGATCTTGTCACTGTAACGTCACCTGGGCCAAGATTAGATGATCACAGCCATCCCAACAGCACTGTACTATATACAAAAAAGGGTATTAAGGAAGGATGTGGACACTATAGGGGAAAGTTAATCCTTTCTATGGAAGCAGACTCCATCTCCAAAACATGGGCCAGCTAGACCACTTAGCTGCAGCTCTGTTAACTGCCCAACACACTCTCACTTACCCAGCTGGACCACGAGAACAAGGCCTACCTACACCTCAAAGTCATTGTAACATTAGATGCCACTGGATCTGTGTTGAGAGCCTTCAAGAAATAGCTATAAAAATTGGTGTTATTTTCAGCTTTCTTACCCATCAAAACATGAAAAGTTAATGGTATAAGTTTCATTTGCTTACCCAGGAAACAAGCATGTACAATGTAATATATTTGTTTTGTACATAATCACTCTTAAATAATTATACTAATAGTTCCTGGATATGCAGAAATTAAAAGTAAAATTTGGAAAAGTCCTTCATACATAGTAGTTCTAAAGAGAATCAAATATTCTTCATACAGGAATAATGTACGCAGTTAATATTATCTATGTGGCCTTACTCACATTTGGCTATATCCCAAAAATTAGATTTCTAAGACTATACCACACATATTCATTGCTTTTCTCTCTAAATTTTAAAATCACTAAAATGATGAACTGCCAAAATATGCTCTTTTAAAAGGCATTAGCCACAATCCAATATAGGGTTTACTAGAGGGCATTGAATCTAATGGTTTATTCAAGATGCTGTAGCTACTATTTTTAAGAAGTGAACTGAGGTAATGATGGCTTATTACAAATGGTCTTAAATTTAATGAAAAGCTTCAAAATGAAAATGCTGTGATATAACAGATTCTGTTGATTATTTGGCTATAATTATTATATGCAGAAATAATGTCACAAACACTCATCTTCAGGCAGCCAGGCCAGCCAAGGGCGTTTCCCAAATCCAGGACTTCTGGATCCTCTGACTCTTTCATACACTTTCATACACAAATTCCAGAGCAAGAGGACAGCAAAAAGGAGGCCGTGCCACAAAGAATCAAGTTGTTTACATGAAAATGGGTGGAAATGACACCAATGTGCCAATCAAAAAAAACCAGACACACAAAGGCAAGTATCACACGTTTTTCTCTCATACATAAGATTAAAGGCGGGGCAGGGTGGGGGCGGGGCGGGGCTGGGCGAGGTGAGAAAGTAAAAAGGAGAAGCTGCATGTGGTGGCTCAGGCCAACAATCCCAGCATTTGAGAAGCTGAAGCAGGAGGATTGCTGCAAGTCTGAGGACCACCTGGGCTACATAGTGAGTACAAAGCCAGCCAGAACCACAAAGCAAAACTCTGTTTCCAACAGATGAACCAAAGGGATAAGGAAGCATCAAGGATGTGGAATAGAAAAGGAGAGTGGAGCTGGATGAGAGTAGGGAGGGGATAACTCCAACAAGGCCTTACATGCTGAAAGGGCCATGCATGAAAATGTCGGGAAGAACTCCTTACTTTGTACAATTCATATATTAAAAGATAAATCTTTCCTCAAAATGCTGACGAAGACACTGATTAAAAACTGTAAAGAATACTACTCCCAAGCCTGGCACGGTGGCTCTTTATCTCGGCACTCAGGAGGCAGAAATGAGCGGATGGATCTTGGTGAGTCTGAGGCCAGCCTTGTCTAATAGCAAGTTCCAGGTCCACCAAGCCTCCACAGTAAGATCCCATCGAAACAAAACAACAACAAAGAGAATCCTACTCTCAGACTGGGGATTATGGCTCTGTGTAGAGTGCTCACCTAGCCTGGAGCAGGCCTTGGGTTCAATGCCCAGTGCCACAAAGCAAAAAAAGGAAGAAAAAAAAATTCCCTTCTTTTTTTTTTTTTTTCAAACCGTCAAGGATTGTAATGGTTCTAATACTATAGAAGCTGGGCATAGTGGACCATGCTCATGATCTAGGAGGCTAAGGCAGGAAAATCCCAAGTTCAAAGCCAGCCTGGGCTACATAGCAAAACCCTGTCAAAAAAAGAAAAAACTAGTTGAGAGAAACCTTAGAGGCATATTACAGCTATGAGAAGATGTCCCAATGTGAAAATGGAATGTAATTTCAATAAAAGCAAAAGGACTGTGGACAGAAAAAAAAAATATATCATTTGATAAAATTTGCCATTCTCGCTAATACAAAGAAGGTTGAGATTAAAACTTAGAAATCAGGGCCAACAAGATGGCTCAGCAGGTGGAAGGAGCTTGCAGTCAAGCTCAAGAAGCCAAGTTCAACCCCTAGGACCCACACAATGGAGAGGAGTGACACCCTGAGTTGTCCTCTGACTTCTACATGTTGCCCCCTGACACACGGACAAAATAAACAAATAAGTGCCATTTATTTCCAAAGGCTTTTCTACTCTTCCCAGAGCAGGAGATACTCACAGGTCACACTGGTTTAGTCTGTAAAATCTGTGCCGGGCAACACACAGTCTCCACACGTACTTCGCTGTTTCCATGTCTTCCTGGCAAATGCAACATGCACAGAGAGGTCGAGAAGCACACAAAGAAAACACTTCTAATGCAGAATTGCACATCACGTCTACACCATTTCCCACCCACCATGACTCTTTTATTTCCTAACCCTGCATCTAACTTATGAATGCTGTAAGAATTTAATTATAAAAACAAAATAAGCTTTTGAACAGTTTCTAAATGATTTGGAATCATAAAACACACTTGTTTTGAAAACGTTATCTTTTGGGGCTGGAGACATGACTCAGCAGTTAAGAGCACTGGCTGCTCTTCCCGTGGACACAGGTTCAATTTCCAGCACCCACATGGCCGCCCACAACTGTCTAATTCTAGTTTCAGGGGATCTGACACCCTCATATAGACATACATGCAGGCAAAACCCCAATGTACATTAAATAAATTAAAAAATCTGAAAAAAAATGTCGTATTTTTATCTAATATCAACTTTTATTCCTGAGAAATAACACTAAGACTTTTCAAACTAAACATTTGCTTCGGTGTCTTAAGATTGCCTTTGTTAAGACACAGAAAGCAAGTAATAGTTAAGCAGCACTCAGCAGCTCGCCAGCAGTGGCGGCCAGGCCCGCTTTCTCCTCTACCCCGTCTCTTTAGACTTAATTCAAAAGTCACTTGGACCAAAGAATACGAATACAAAGACTCACTTACTCAACAATATTTAATAAGTAACCACTTTTTGCCAAGTGCCATTTTGTAAATGTGAAACATAAAATTTTATATCCTATAGAATTATGAAGTTCTGAGCTAGTCCACACTCCCCTCCCCAATACACAAAGGGAACTTAGAAATGCTAACTTGCTAACTTCTGTGAAAAGCATCCCATGAAGAGTCTTTGTGCTTACTCACAGTTTGAAACTGGATGGTCTCCTCTTTATTTGCCAGCTCTAATGCAAAAAAGGACTTGTTGTGGGACATGTTAGCAATGTCATGCCACCTACAGAACAAGAGAGAACTGTGAGTGTGCATAAGAACACTGGGGGATGAAACACATCACTCTTCCTCAAGCTTGGCACATGAGTTAACACCAGTCCATCGATTTTGAAATGAAAAGGTTTTACCAGCTAGCACGCATTTTCCAGTGGAAATGACAACAGCTAGTTGATAAAAGTAAAAGCATGTGCAGTAACTGAAGGGCGAGGAGTTGGGAGACACAAACCTCATGTGGCAGTTTGAGTGAGAAATACCCCCATAGGCTCATAGCACTTGCTCCCCCCACTTGGTGGTGCTGCTGGGGGAGGTTATGAAACTTTCAGAAGATGTAGCCTGCCTGGAGGTCAGTGGGGGTGGGCTTTCAGAGTTCATAGCCTTGTTCCACTTGTGTGTGAGCTGAGTGAGCTCAGCTTCTGCCCTGGCCACCTTCCACCAAGCCTCCCGCCATGCCTCCCCTGCCATTATGGACTCTAACCCTCTGGAGCTGTAAGCCAAAATAAACATCCTTAAGTTGCCGTTGGTCACAGCATTTTATCTCAGCAACAGAAAAGTAAGTGATACACCTAATCTGCTTGATTGACTTAACAGTCAAAGACCCTTATGTCAGCTTGCTGCTCAGGCCTCAACTACTTATTGAACAAGCATTTTAAAGGGTATCTACTATCACAATGATGACAATTGTGCCAGACCCTAGGGATACTAAAATCAGGGTGCTGACAGTCCCTGAAGGGACCTGGGAGAGGGAAGAGCAGCAGACAACACAAAATCAGACATCCTGGTCACCAGGGAAGGTGAACAGGATGAAGCAAGGGGGTGGGTGAGTGACAGACGTGCACTCAAGTCTAGGGGAAGAGAACGCTAGGTGCTCGGGGAGAAATGTGGGGGAGGTGAATATGATCCAAAAACATTGTATGGAGATAGGAAAATCTCAAAGGATGAATAAAATATTACATGTCCAAAAAGATATAATTGGAACACAGAATACTACAAAGTAATTTTAAGCCATCTGTAAATTCACTTCTCAGAAACTGCATGCCTCTATCAGCAAACACACCCACTGTGCCTTCCTGCTACCTACACTCCAAGGTTTGTACAAATGAACAGCACTGCTTTTTATCACTGGAGGGAAATCAGCCTCTCGCAAAAACCGAAGTTTGCCGAGATGTTGGCAAGTTAGTAATTTTGTTACATCCTACTGTCAAAAGAAAGCCTAGATTTTCCATAGTGAATAAATAGTCCCAGAAAGCAGAACTCAAATGAAAAAAATCCCCATCAAAACAAAGAACGGCTTCTCTGTGACAACGGGTCACACATTCTTAAGCATTTACCAACAGGCCATCACCATGAGCACTTTTTTTCTGCACATTTGGTTTTGAAGATGGTAGCATATTAATGAACCACTGTACTTGGGTAGCATTTAACTCTAGAAAAAGAATATCTCCATTTCCATGAGAACTTAGGGGAGACGTGTCAGCAATAACTACTGTTAGGCGTTTAAAACGAAACAGAAAACTACCTGAAAACCACAGGCGGCCTTCCGTTCTTATGTTTCACGAAGATGCCGTCAAGACAAGCACCGATGGATATGTCGCTTCCTTGGCTATCCTAACAGGAGAGAACAAGGGGGAAACCCTCAGGAAACAGGTGCATGAGGACAAACGTATCCATGGCACTGAACTTGCTTCCCAGACAGACAACCTGCAAGGCAGCCACTCAGAGACACAGCAGTCAGAATGGTGCAAACGCACCTCACTGGTAAGCATGGAGACAGGAGGGGTCTGCTCTCTTTCTAAAACATGCTTTTATTATTACATTCACTTATTTACTTTGTATGTGGGTGCACACATGCCACAGTGCACATGTAGACGTCAGAGGACAGAGACTGTGGGAGTTGGTCTTCTCGTTCTACCATGGGAATCCCAGAATCAACCTCGGGTCATCAGACTTGGTGGCAAGTGCCTTAACCCTCCAAACCAAGTTTAGACTCTTAAGAACCCCACCAAAGCACATATTACAACACAGGATTGTGTCTTACTACAAACTTCTGGTCAAAAAGACCTCAGCCATGCTATTTTCTCAAATAGCTAAGTGTCATATTCATTCATTCCCCCATCTCCCCCCACCCACCTTGGCTTTTTTTTTTTAAAACAGGACCTCATACCATTTCCCATTCTATTTTCAAATGATTCCCTTATCTCAGCCAGCAGAGTAGCTGGAAGCACAGGTCCGCAGAGCCATGCCCAGCTTACGGAGCTTAACGTTAGGTAGTCATACTCACCTTGGCAGGGTAGCTCTCCTCTCCATAGCCATCCATTCTCTCTACTTTCTGCATGTACAGCATTTCAGCTTCAGGAGCTGTCAGCCCTCTGCAACCCAAAAGATGTTAGTGAGACTGCCCCCCAAATCTAAAGTTTTTAAATAATGCTTTTTAAAAAGCTGGACATCACTTTGGAATAGGGCATTCTAAACATTTCCAGCTGTAAGCATCTGTAATTGGTTATACTGATCCTCTAATACTTATCAAAAACCGGCTCGCTATGAAGCACTGTGCTGAGTACAGAGCACAAGTACATACAATCTAATGCTTTGGGCAAACAGGAGGACCAGCAAGGGACGAAGCGGCTCCCAAGACACCTTCACGGCAAATCCTCGAGTTTTTACCTAAACTGGCAAGCGGTTGCTTAATTACCCTAAAGTATCAGGAAATACTGAGAATGTTGGTCTAAAAACCATTGATGGGGCTGGAGAGATGGATCCGTGGTTAAGAGCACTGGCTGCTCTTCCCGAAAACCCGAGTTAGATTCCCAGCATCTACATGACAGTTCACAATCACCTGTAACTCCAGTTCCAGGAAATCTGATGCCCACTTCTGACCTCCACAGGCAAGCACGTGATACACATACATACATGCAGGCAAAACAGTCATACATATAAAATAAAATGAATAAATCTAAAATAATGTTTCTAAAGACTAAATGATAAATGTAAGAAATAAAGGCAGGAAGAGTCTAGATGTAAATCCCTTTTAGTTCAGATGACTGGAGCACTAGAAAGATATGAGGAAGGAAGGGCACTCAAATGCATGGCCTCACCTCTTCAGCCTCGTCCCATGTGCCCAAGGTACCTCACACTGCAACCACCCCTGACTCTCTACGTTTCTTTGAATATACTGTATTCCTCACACTTCTGAACCTTTGTGCATGTAGATGCCTCTTACCACACACCTATCACCACACATGGGCCTGGCAATCACCAGTGTCCCCAGGGCTCAGCGTCTGTGTCATCTTCCTGTCAGATTTTGGGTCCCCCCAATGCCCAGCCCTGTCCCATACAGTTCTAACACATTCTGTCTACATTCTCCTCCACCGCACCCATTATTCTGTTACTAACTACTCACACAGGAGTGCTACCTAGCCTAGGACTGCTGGGAATACATTCTTGGAAAGGAGAGAATTATTCTATTTATCTTTAAGCCAAACCATCCAATATTCTGCCTCACAAGGATAGAAAGTACTTAGAGGTTCCTGCGTCCTATTATTTCAATAAAAGTACAAATGAATGAAGTAAAGTGACAAAAGGCAGGAGAACTCGGGCCTGAGGGATCAAGTGCACTAGAGAAAAAAATGCTTCACGTAGACACAGAGGTAGAAGGGTAGGATTAGCAACTCACGGAGATTGAGGAAATACCCATGAGCACTTGGGAAGGAATGAGGAAGAGATAGAGGATGATAGCTTCCGGAGGGTCCTCTTTCGCAGTCAGCAGGGTCAGAGAGAGACTACAGGCAAAGACTGTAGGTTCTAACCAGACATATCTACTTTCAATCACTTCTACCACACATCAAGAATGACTCAGGTCTCTGCTGTATGGTAGAAGTGACTGAAAGGAGATTGAGACCTGAGTCATTCTGAGTTTCGTTTCCTTCATCTCTGGGATGGAGGTAATATTCTCCTTAAAGAATCCTGGAGCTATCGGAACATAACTATACAAAGTATCTGAAACACTGTGTACTGGCTTAGAGTAAGAACTAGCACCTTAGGAGGTTTTTACAGTCAACAGAGAACCGCCGTCAAAGGAAGTCAGCGAGGACCGGCACAGACAAGTACGGGCGACAGACAGGAACTCGCATCATTGCTCCCCAGAGGACAGAAATGCTGCTTCAAAAAGCATACTGGGGAGCGAGCAATGGTCATGGTGATGCACGCCTCTAATCCGAGCACGCGGGAGGCAGAGGCAGCAAGATAGCAAGTCTGAGGCCAACCTGGTTCTCAAAAATCTCAAGGGCAGAGGATATAACTCAGTGGTGAAGTGTCTGCCTACCATGTACAAGGCCCTGAGTTCAAACTCTAGTACCATTTTAAAAAAAGAAAGAAAGACAGAAAATGAAAGAGAAGGGAGGGAGAGAGGGAGGGAGGGAGGAAAACACACGAAAGAGCACCTGGAGGGCTGAATGAATTGTAAAAGACAAACTTCCGTGATCGTGCACTAGTTTATACAGTTTTAGTTACCAATACACTTTTAATCTATGGGGCGATGAACTGGGACCTTAAGGACCGACTGCTTTCAAGACTCTCCGTTTCCTCACTGGTAAAATGGCTAACAACTGAAATGATGGGGATGAAGGTACTTAGAACAGCGTTTGGCACACAGTGAATGTCACTATAACAGCAAACAAGCTGTAGGAAAGTGTAATGTGCAAAGCATGCTTCAAATTCAAGCAGCCATCAATTGGGCGTCTTTTTCCTAGTGTTACCTGTACTTCTGATGGAGTAAGGCCACCTTTTGGGTTGCTTCTTCCAGCACTTTTTCATCCTGTAGCCAGCCCTGAAGGAAAGACACAGCAGGAAGCACATGCACGTGTTAAGAGTGAACCGCTCGTTCACTTCAGGCAAGATTCTGAACAGTACTGAAGTCGGGGATCTCTGCTTCTCTATAGAGTCATGATGCATCTAATGAATTAAGTGGCTTGCTCAGGAGCCCAGAGATTTGCTCTGCCTTCCCAGCTCCTTCCAGGGAAAGTTTCAGCTGAGTTTTAAGGTTGGTAACACCCATCAGCCAGTTCTGAGCTCAGCGCTAACCCACTCACTCGGGAGAACATTCCACCCTCCTCGGCTGTTTCAGTGAGATGTTTGCATCATTTCTTCAACAGTAACTTCAGAAAGTAGAAGGCAGGGTTTTCAACACTAATGACAAGCCAAGTTCATTCCAACATTAACTTTATGATTCTCCAAAACTGAAAACAAAACCTTCTCCTTAGACACATAATCAAAGGAAAGAATGTCTTTAGGCACAGCACAGTATCCAACACCTTTTTTGTTTTTTTGTTTTTTGAGACAGGGTTTCACTATGTAACTCTGGCCCCTGGCTGTCCTGGAACTCACTCTGTAGACCAGGCTGGTCTCACACTCACAGAGATCCGCCTACCTCTGCCTCTCGAGTACTGGGATTAAAATCATGCACAGCCAATGCCCGGCCTAATTAACACCCTTCTGTTCTGTGAATTTACAAAGACTGAGAAGACTACAAACGGGGGAAGACTGGCTCACAGGACGCTGACAAGAGGGACTAGTCCTGTTTAGAACACTAGTCCTGTTTAGAACATCTACCATGTGGACATCCAGGGATTGCTACGCGTATAGGAATAAACCATGTAAAAAAAAGTCCCAGTGCCAAAAGAAGTCTTACCACAGGGAGCAAGGCAAATTTCTGAAGAAAGTCTTGGGATTCATACTGATCAAAGTCACCAAAATCAGCTATACAAAATGATAAACATGCGCATGTTGGTTACATTGAATTTTCACAACAACACATTTGCACAACAAAAATTGTAAGTAAAGTGGATGACATGCTTGTGATTCAGAAGCCAAATCTGTCCGACAGATAACAGAGCAAGCTCTTAGAGTAGCTCTTAGGTGGATTCAGTGTCTTGGCTTGGGAAAATGTCTATGAAGTGAGACTCGGCCGCCCTGTGTGTGACATGTGCTTCTGTGCAGGCGTCAGGAGGAGGCCGAGTGGGGAAAGGGAAGGGGCCCTGCGAATGCTCATGTTCAGGCCACATATAAGGAACGGCGCACCATGGTGCCAGACGTTTGTTCATCTCAAGATGACAGGTGTCCATGCCTGCTAGTGTCTGCAAGAATTGTATCATTTTGTCTTTCTTTTGTGTTTTGTTTGTTTTGTTTGAAGACATGGTCCCACTGTGTAGCCTTGACTGGCCTGGAACTATCTATGTGGAACAGGCTGGCCTTGAACTCACATGGATCTGCTTCCTTGCTAGGATTAAAGGTATATGCCATCCAGCCCAGCTTACCTTTTCTTTTGATTAAATTCTAGTTCCATGGTTAAATGCCATTTACCACTTGAAATAATGCACCAGCAGAAATTTCCCCAGAGCATAGATATACACATAGATATATAAATACATTAGACATGTACAATGTTGAATGAATTAAAAACATTTATTAAATACAAAACCACTACTATTACGAGTGATGATGTTCTATAATCTAGAATAGTTATTTGAGAAATTAAAAAAAGGGGGGGTAAACTTGAAATAAAAAAAAATGTAGGGTTGGGGATTTAGCTCAGTGGTAGAGCACTTGCCTAGCAAGTGCAAGGCCCTGGGTTCGATCCTCAGCTCCAAAAAAAAAAGTAGTTTCATGAACCTCACTGACAGAAAGATCTTTCCTCCCAAAATCTTAGGATCAAATCAAGTCTTGGAGCGAAATTAACACTTAGCATGTTAAATTCTTTGATTTTTCTATACAAACATACATTTGACATGTTACATAATTAATCTTTCAGAAATGTCTACAAGTCTCACATTTCACTGAAGTAATCCAAATTGTCTTTCTACAAGAAAGCCTCAGCTAATAGCATAATATTCCACTAATACATAAATATCATAACAATTCATATAAAAAATCAGTTACATTCAGAATCCTTTACTGTTTAACACACATCTTAATCTGACAGAATTATCACTTCCCACTCACCGCTTACCTTGAACAGCTAAGCCGGCTAGCTGAACGGCTTGTTCTAGAGTACAGGGAAGGTTTCCTTCCAAAATATCTTTCTTCAGCTGCAGGTAATACTGATACCTATTTGAAAGGATGAGTTTATGAAATCAGTATCACTATAATCTGACCAAGACACAGTGCACTTTTACCACAGTTTAGTAGAGGAACATACACTGTCAAACAAAACTGTAACCTTAGATGTTTACAAAAATGAAAAGAATGCCATGATAACATAAGCACATCATCTAATCTGTTTAATGAGATGTAATTTATCCCTTGCTTTAATTATCTCAAAGCTAAAACCAGGGACCAGGGATGTATCTCTGGGGTAAGCATTTGCTTAGAATGTGTGAGCCTGGTTTGATCTCCAGCAAGCTCCACACCCGTCGGAAAAAGCCAAAGTTAAAGTCATCTATAGGACAACTCACCACCTGTCACACACCCTGTAGAACAGTCTTGTATTTTTTTTATACTTCTTTATGGTATCTATATAGTTCTTTATAATTCTTTAAAGCTATCTGTTCTTTATAGTAAGGAAAGCACACACTCAAGGACCAATCTTTACTCTTAAACTTCATTTGTAAGTTGGTGATATAAGACTTTAGGTATTTAGTTAAAACTTCACTAGCCCTAGAAAGTAAACTTAAGCTATTTCATTAAGTTTTTAAGTGTGTAATCCTAAAAAGAGTAACTTCTAAAAGTCCTTCTTAGCATTCCATAACATAGGGTTACTTTGTCTGCCCCCTTAGTGTCAAGTGCACCTAGGTTTAAACTCCAGCTCTCCAGTTTAGGACTCTGCATGACTCTGGTAAGTCACAGTTTGTAGCTTCACATGCTATTACCAATAAAATGAAGATGTAACCATCCCTTCACCGGGCCAACCAGATCCAAGATGCATGTAGAAAGCTGTTAACAACACCAGACATGTGCTGGCACTCAGGCAGCAGCTGTGCTTATCAGAACGCTTTCAATTAGTCAGCAATGTTTCATCATATCATTTCTCCACTCGGATAAAGCTCAGAGTAGAACGCAATGCTTCCTTTTATTCCTGTGCTAGGGCCTGCCACTGCTCTACAACATCATTCTGGACACTGGAGACGGTGTTAGAATGTCTCTGCCAGTGCAGTTTATGATGCCACCTCAACCTGAGTCTCTCTAGGTTTGGTGCCTTTGAGCAGTCCAAGCGTAGAGCATATCCGAATTCTTCAGGATCCATACATATTCTTGTGTAACCCTTTTAGCTAGGCTTTAAGTCTGCTCTTTGTTACCAACTGGCCTGACCAACACATCGTCCATTCAAATAAAAAGAATTTAGATCCAGCCTTCCCCTTCTACCACCTAGCAGATATCACGGGTTTCCAGCAATCACTGAAATACAATGCTTATAACTTGGAGTGTCAGAGGGGGAAACATGCAACTTTCTATAAGGCTTCCAAAACCAAAACAGATTGTATTCAGGGAGGTATATCTAGCAGGAATGTTCCACATACTCCATTATCATCATTCTAGACTCTTTCCTTATATCAAACAGAAACCCTGGAATGCAACATCCACGGACCAAATTAACTTGGGCTTCCAATACAACCTTTTCTTACCTTAGCTTTGAATGGGTTTTATTATGAGAGCCAATTCTTTCACATATGCTGTAAATTGTTCATTGCTAGCCCAATAACCTTTGCATAAAGTCCCATGTGAACGTTTCCTTGTAAATGACATCCCAGGACAGTGCCACAGTATGCTCCAGAGTGGTGAGGCAAGATAAGCCTCTTTCCAATAAATGTATACAGGCTGTAACACTATTGTTATAAGTAACAAAAAATGGGCTAGTGTAGTAACCAATGAGGTTACACGCTATCAATTCGTGAATTTGTAAGAATTCAATCTATCCAGTCATTATTCTCAGAATTTCCGATCTTTTGCAAAAAAAGTTCCTATAAGTTCCCATCATGTGGGTGACAGTTTTCTGCTACCTTGTGGATGCATTTTTCTGACAAGTGCTCATGTTCTGAAGACATGATTCAGATTTTTGTTCTCTGCCTTTTTTCCTAAAGTACTTTTGAATGTTTTTTTTTTGGGGGGGGGGGGGTGGAGTGTTTCTTTGGTGCAGGGGGACTAAACCCAGAGTGTCACATATGCTAGGCAAGTGCTTTACTACAACTACATCTCCATTCCTGAGTGGGTTTTTATAAGATCTTTTTGAGGTATGACTGCACGTAATAAACTGCTCCAAGGTACAGTTTTAACATATAAAAGATACACAAAGTCACTGCTACAGGATAAAGAGTCTGAGTACCACCAAATGCCTGCAAGAGTTCCACAATCCTCCTGCGCCTTCCCCCTCCCTAGAAACCACTGTTCTGCCTCCTGACTCTACAGCTCTGAGAGCTAAAACCTGTCCAGACATCTTAGATTCCAAGGGAACCTAGTGACTGGGACGAAGATGTTGAAAGAACCAGCATCCTTGGGGACTTTGTACTGTAGAGCTGTCACACAGTCTGCATGGCTGACCTGGGAACTCATTTTGGAACTGGAAGACTGGCTATGGACACTCAGGACCATACTTGATTCTTACTGATAGGACTTCTCTAGGTCTTCTACACCTAATCAAGGAGCAGCCCTGCTGGCTGAACCCAATAACCCCATCCTTTTTCATCCCACTCTACGGCTCATGCTTTTGTGCTCTATTATAACAACAGCTTCCTAACTGGTCTCCTGCCACTTCCAATTGAATTCAGAAGTTTTTCATCTCTGATTGATCATCTGATGTGAATGGTCTTTGTAAGACACAAATTTGGTCATTCCACCCCATTAACTGAAAAAGTCTTTCTCATTGTACTATGTCTTTATGATTAGTACACACCTGACTTTAAAACCTTTTCTCTCATCTCTAGGTATTATCTGAAACTTCCTATTCTCCCTGCTTTCCACAAGCTACCCCCCCATTAGAAAATTCCTTCTATAGCCTACCAAGAAGTCAACTGTTTCCTCCCTTAGTCAAGTTCTCCACGCTCCACCCCTAGGAATCAAATGTTTGTTATCCCAGGATGCTGTGACTACTTATGGACATGAACTGCCAGTTCCACCAGGCCGTGAGTGAGCAACTCCTCCAGGATCAGATCCAAATGACTACCTAACAGCTCTTAGACCACAGAATATCTTCAGTAAATGTTTAAATGAGCTAAGTGGCCAGTTCATATTTTTCCTCCTGGCTTCCACTTCTCTCTTCAATATTTGTATTTCAGACCTGTTCACAGTTCGTTTGTGCCTATACTTACTAGCTGATCTCAGTTTTCTAATATCTTTTGATAACTACCTGGCACACTCAAACAGCATTCCACTAGCATGAGGCAGCAGCAGTTCTTACTATCTGCAGGGCAGTCTAGATTTTATGGAAGGTAAAGCCAAAGAAAACATGGACTTCAGATGTAGAAAGGAGACACGTACACAAACAGGCATAATAGGAGACTGCGATACCAACCACCTTAACAGATCTACAAGCAAATCCTAAGATTGCATGGGGTAGACAGAGTGCACCCCAGCCTCGGGCACCCCAGAGCTTCATAGAGTCAGATGAATATGAGAAAGATACAGGAGACAAAGATAAAGGTACATGATGTTTAGTACACGACATCGCCCAGCCTGGCTCCAAAGTAATGTTATGAAGTAGGGTTCACAAGATAAAAAGGAGTGCTAAGTTTTAGATATCTTAGGCAAGCTCAAGCATTCCAAGTTAGTATTTCTCTCCCTCCCCCCCCCCTTTTTTTTATGTTTCAAGACAGGGTTTCTCTGTGTAGTCCTGGCTGTCCTGGAACTCACTCTGTAGACCAGGCTGGCCTCCAACTCAGAGATCCACCTGCATCTGCCTCCCAAGTGCTGGAATTAAAGGCATGCTGGTACCACCACTGCCTGGAGGAGAAACCATGGGCCCTAAGTATTCCTGGCAGGTCCCTCCATGGGTACAGAGCTTCACCCAGAGCTGAAAAATCAAAACTTCTTTCACTATTTTGTCTTCAGGAAAATTTTAAAGAAGAATTCATAATAGCTAAGTTCTAGACCCAACTAAGTGGTGAATACAGGCACAAGGGAATTTTCTCAAAGCGTATGGAAGAATGAAGTTATGTATTTGAAGGACAATGGATGCAACTGGAGTTAATCATATTAGGAGATTAAGTCAGTCTCCAAAAGACAAATCCTGCATGCTTTCTACACGTTTCTCAACAAGGTCATTTATGTAAGAGAATATGAAAGCAGAAACGAAACTGTAGGGGAACAAAGGGA